>JAGFMF010011711.1:1119722-1143770 GCA_019455555.1 Galemys pyrenaicus
CCCACTTTTTTGCTTTTTTTAAGACTAGAATTGCTATATTTTCTTTTGACACCATGATTTAATCTTTTTTTTTTTTTTTTATGCATACAAGAGCTGGGGTACAGACCAGAGGCTTGGGAGGTAAGAGGATTCACCAGAGAGAGAGTGGGGAGCAGAACGGGCAGATCGACTGAAACACACTGCTGAGGGGAGCAGCGGGTGAGGCAGGAGAGGTCTGCTGAGCCATGTGAGTTCCCTCCCTGGCCAGGGATGGATGCTTCACAGTGCGTTGCTCAACCTGCTGCGCCACCAGGGAGGCCCCTTTAATGAGGGTTTTATTGGAAAAGGAAACAGAATATTAGAGCTGTAGATAGATGAGGTTCAGAAAGCACATTGCTATTAGAGCCTTTATTATGCCAGTGAGAAGAGAGGAGAGGGAACTGATGATGCAGGAGTTGATACAGTAGAATTGCCTGATTATGTCCCCAGCGAGCTGGCCAGAGGGGCATGGCGCATGCGTAGCAGGGCTTCCAGTGTGATGAGAGGCGGGGCTGAGGGTCTGGCATGCAGGTGGGAGGTCAGCGTCCTGGGAGCCAGTCTCTGTGAGACTGGAGCCAGTGGAGGTTAAGGGGAGAGGTGGGGAGGAGGTGGGAGAGCTTGAAGGAGTGAGGTGGGGAGGAGGTGTGCAATAGTCTTGGAGTGTTTGAGGTGATGGGATGTGAGGAGGGCTGCCATGGCCCCCTGACCTTGTGGGGGGCGGCTACAGAGCAGGGGGGTACTGGTTCAGAATTGCCCTTCAGTCACATGAAAGCTGGAAGCAGACCCCAGTTCCAGTGAGTGCTGGGAAGGAAGGCGGACTAGGATAATTTTAAGTGCTTTGATTTGGCAAACAGAGGGGCTGTGAAAAGGATGGGGACTGGGGTCTTGTGCAAATCCACCCTTTGTCAGATGGGAGAAGGAGGCCCAGGTGAATCCCTGTCGAGCTGTCAAAGACTGACATGACTTTTTAAAATGTTAGGTGCGTGTATGCTCGCACCACGGCCCAGTGGCTGGAAGCCCCGGAAGCCCACCATCACACCTGCTGAGGCGATCAGCAAACATTTCCCCAAAGCCCTCTGGGTCTTGTGAGAAAGGGACCTAGATGTTCAGTAGCCTTCAAGGACACAGGAGAGACCACCCATCCCACCCACCCTGCCCGGGTTAAGTAAGTTCCCAAGGGTCATTTAGTCTGTGAGTGGCTAGGCCAGGGCTCGCATCCAGCAGACTCACTCATGGAGGGCGTTCAGTAAGCGAGGCCATTGGGGGACTCTCGGCAGGCACAAGGAAGACTTGCCATCAATGGCATCTTTGCAAATTTAGATTTTTTTTTAAAGATTTATTTATTTATGCTTTCAAGAGCTGGGGCACAGACCAGAGTCGTGGGAGGTGAGAGGACTCACCAGAGACAGAGTCGGGAGCAGAACAGGCAGGCAGACTGAAATACACTGCGGAGGGGAGCAGCGGGGAGGCAGGAGAGGTCTGCTGTGCCATGTGGGTCCCCTCCCTGGCAGGGGATCGAACTCGCGCTGCTGTGCAGCGGATGCTTCACAGTGCAGCGCTCAACCCGCTGTGCCACCAGGGAGGCCCATCTTTGCAAATTTAAAGCGTGTCGATAACAAAACTAAGGATACACATGGATCTTAAAAGAAATGGAAGGATTAGAAACCAAAAATTAAGCATGCTAGAGTGAGTAGCTATGGGGGGTGGGGAACAGATGAAAAGGGGAAATTACTAAAATTAAATTAACCAAAGATAATTGCCTAGAATCAGTGCATCTCTCTGCATTTGGGGTTCTAACTAGGGAAGCAGTGAGTATCCCAAGGAGGAGGGAGGTTATGGGGGTGTGGAGGGTGCCCTGCAGAAGCATGCCTGGGGGGGGGCAGGTGGCAAAGATTGTCCAGAGTGGGACTGGCCCCTGCTTTGGGGTGGCCAAGGGTCAAATGCCAGCTCTGCTACAAGTGTCTTATACTCCCTGGGCCTTATTCCCCCATTACAGGCATAAAGCCTACGGCGAGACTCCCAGAAAGCCCCACAAACGTATGGCAAGAATCTATAACGATCGTCAGTATTCGTCCAGAAATCCCATTTTTATTTCTCTTGGACACAACACGGCATATGACCTAAGTTGCCTCAGAAAGGGATGGTTGTTGCTGCTGCTTGGACAGGTTGGCCAAGAGCAGAAGCCCAGAGGCCAGAAGAGACCCCCCTCTCGGCCCCCTAGCCCCCACCAGGAAGGGAGCTGAGGGGTCCAGACCATGGTGGTGGTGTCAGGGTGGTGGGATGGGGTGACACTTAGAATCTAAAGGTACAGCAGGGAAGGTTTGCTGATGGATTGGAGGAGGTGTGAAAGAGGGGGTGTCAAGGGCGAATGCAAGGTTTTTGGCCTGAGCAGCTGAGAGAGCTTGGAATTTATCCCAGAGGCAGTAGGAAGTCAAGGCAGGGAGATGTTGGGGGGGTGGGGGGCGGGAGGGAATGGCCAGATGCTGCATTCACCCTGGAGGCAGCCAGGGCCAGGCACAGGCCGGAGATAGACCAAGACCAGGAGGTGGATTCCAGCTCCCAGACCAGATAAAACAGTGGCCCATCACCATCTCCCCGCCCTACAAAGAGGCTGCTGGGAATGAAAGAGACCCCTCGAGGCCCTCTTGGCAAAGGCCGGTTCGCCCCAGGATTTTCCAACACAAATTTCCCCGAGATCAGATAAACGTGACCTCACGGAGCCTTCTGCTTTATCCCCCCTAAAGCCCCTCTAGCCACCACTGAGCCTCTAGGACCCCCTGGGCCGAGACCCCCCCAGGGTTGGGTCAGTGCTGTGGTGTGACCTTTGCCAAGCATGCATTCCCTGCCAGGGCTGTCCACGCTGGCACACTGACAGCAGACAGGAGCCCTGAGAGATAGGTGCTTCACCTAGACTCCCCTTTGCAAACGGAGAAACTGAGCTCCGGAGAGGTGACTTGATTTCCACCAAGCCACAGGCCCGACGGCACCCCCGGCACCCCCCACACGCCGCTTTGCCTCACCTGGCACGGTTCTTCAGCAGCCAGAGCACCTCGTGAGCCACTCGGTGCTTGCCTGCCGAAGGCGCGCTGTGGCCCCACCTCACTCAGAGCCAAAGCTGTGTCTTTCCCGTGGCCCTCACAGCTCCACAGCCTGCCCCTGCCGGCTCCTCTGGCCTCACCCCTTCCGCCCTCCACTCCTCCCATAGGTTTCTGGCCTCTTCTTTGCTGCATTGGGCAGGTGTGCACCTGCTCTTCCCCCAGAGACCCACTGGGCCCAGCTCCTCACCTCCTCAGGCCTCTGTTCAAGTGCCACCTCCTCCTGAGGCCTTTCCTGCCTGCTCCACTTAGAGCTGCAGCCACCCCCCACCCCTGCACCTCCATTCTTCATACCCCCCTTCCCTCGTATATATTGCTCCCATGCACTTATCGTCACCTAATACGCTGTCTTTTCCTTCTACTTGTTTATTGTTTATCTTCCTAGAATATGGGCTCACGAGGTCAGGAATGTGTATCTGTTTTGCACATTGCTGTATCCCCCGAGCCTAGAACAGTGCCAGGACATAGTAAGTGCTCAGTAAATACTGTTGACAAGTGGCTGTTTGTAACCACCAGACTCTATGTGAGCTCAACTGAGTTCAGAGCTTCAGGCATTGACTTCCAACCCCGTCTCTCCATCTCCCCCGTCACTGCTGGGATCCAAGCTAAGGACCCCTCCAGCCTGGAGTCTGTTCTGGCTCCACCCCAACCCTTAGGCTGGCCCTCCCCCTCTGCTGCCCATGTCACTCCTCCGCTTAAATCCTCCAGGTTCCACCTCGTAGCAGCCACGCTGGGGATTCTCACACTGTCGGTCACAGCTGGTTGGTGAACTGTGAAATCCACTAACATTTTTCAATAGAAGGGACTCGACAGTCTAGACGTGCGCGCTCAGGTACGGGTGAAGCGGGACTGCAGGAGGCCTTTGTTTCACTCTCTGTACAGTGTCATATGTCCACATATTTCTCACTGTGGGTCAGAAAAGTTTGTAAAACCCTCTCGACGCAGTCCCACCTCCCCAACATCCATCACGGCCTTGGGGGGACATCAACATCAGCTCAGGTGCGCTCTGCTGGGACCCGCGCCGAGTGGGTTTACCTGCCACAGCTCTTGGACTCCTGGCAACACTCTGAACTCGGCCTTGATGCCGATGGCGGATGGTGAGACTGAGGCTCAGACTGGAGAAAGCCCCGCCTCGGTCCCGGGCTGGGAAGGAGAAGCGCGGGCGCGGGTGTCAGCCACCCTCCTCCTGAGCCTGAGCCTTGCCCGCTCTCCCAGCCTCTCCTAATCTTCTCTCCTACCAGGAGCCTGCAGGTGCACAGTCCGACCTCAGGCGCCCCAGGACCAGCTCCCTCTGGAACCCCAACACTCCGGCCTGCAGTGTGACTCCAGCCCCCATTAGGCAGGCAAGAAAACTGAGGTTAGCAGGTGTTCCAAGCATGTACCACCCTTCCCCAAACGCCCCTCTTTGAGGGGAAGGAGAGAGAAATGGCTAAGGGTGTGTCTCTACCTGCCTGGGTGCAAAGCCGATGCTTCAAAACTGTACTTGCGCCACCCCGGGCAGGCTCGCTGAGCCTCAGTTTGCCATCCTGCACAACAGGACTCATGTGGTTCCCCGCGGGGTCATGCTCGAGATTGGGACCGGAGGAAACAGCAGCTTGAGGGTTGCTCCTGGCCCCCACTTGGTCTGGGGTCTTCAACCCGGGTTCCTGCCCCTGCCCAGTCTAGGGTGACTGCTCCCCTGGAGACTGGGAGGTGGGGGTGCTAGAGTGGCATGATGATGGCAAGGGTGCAGCAGCCCCTCCAACGGCCTCTGATTGGGGCCTTGCAATCCCCCAGGATTTGGTGCTTGGAAAGCTGACGTTGAGTTGCTATGGTGATGGGTTTGGGGTGGTTGCCATAGCACCAGAACTAGCCTAGGTTTAAAAATATCTAGGAGGAGGTTTGTGTTTGTGTGTGAGTGTGAGTGCGTGACCGACATGGTGTTGTGTGTGTCCAAATGGGAGGCTGTGTGGGGGGTGTGGAGCTGGGGCTGCAGGCATGACTTGGGGGCGGGGGCTGAACAGCACACGGGGATCCATGCGTGTGGCGCTGGGCACTGAGTGGCCTGTGGGTCCCATGTGTTGTGTGTGTGACCATGTGGGCTGGAGACGAATGTGTGTGACTGCCCAGTTGGGGTGGAAGGCATGACTGTGTCTGTTTGTAGCACGCATCGCGTGTCACTGCCATGGACACCTGTGTCACGTGGGTTGTGTACGTCTTAGGGCCTCGGGTGTGTGTCTGTGACTTCTCAGGGTGTGTGGCCAAGTGTGGAGGATTCTGACTCTGAACCATGTGCCTGGGACACAGTTGAGTGTTGCGTGTGTGTCAGTGTGTGTGTCTGTGTGTGTCCCCATGAGCCTCTCATCCACGAGTGTGCCTGTGTGGGACCGTTGGGTCTCTGCACCTGTGTGTCTGCAGGAGGGCCTGTGTGAGCCCATGTGGGTGTGGGTGCGTGCGCACCAGGTATGTGAAGGGGGGATCTCACCCCAGCTCTGTGGGTGTTGAGGAATGTTCCTGCGTGGCAGGAGCGGATGGCACTCGGAGGGTCTAAGGTGTGGATCTGGGCCTGACCCCAGTATCTCCCTCCATCCGGCTCTCCTCTTTCCTGTCTCCATGGCAACCAGCTCCTCAGCTCCCTCCAAGAAGATGGAGGGGGATGATCCAGACTGCAGTGGACCACAACCCCACCCCTCCCCCTTGGCTCTGAGGACAATAGGGGGGAGGGGACAGATGGGCAGCCACCCCATCCACTCTAGGCCATCTGCTGCCCTCCCCATCCTGGGGACCTGAGAGCAAGGCAAGGGAGGAGCAGGAGTGGGAGCAAGCAGAGGGAGGGTCCCCCAGTTGCCACAGTTACCCCCAGCTTGGCCCTTTGGATCTTGCCTCCGACTAGGCAAGGAAAGAAGCCTGGGGGACCAGGAATCCGGGAAGAACAAAATCCACTTGTCAGAGAACACTGACTATTAGCCATGGCCCATTCATCCCAAGGAAGGAGCCCTCTTCCAATGACTTCAGACTCTGAAATGAAGTGCTTCCTGCCTTCAGAGCGCCAGGTTCCCTCCGCCTACCTGTGTGCCCTTGGACAAGCCACACTCCACATTCCTGGAAAATTCCTCCACTTTGTCATGTGAAAATCAGGTTTTCTTAATGACATGAACAGCAATACCTGCACTACCAGAGCCAAGAGCGTTCTGTTGCTCTTTGTATCCCAGCGTCTGGGTCGGTGTCTGCACTTAGTGGGCAGTTCATAAGTGCTGGTGACTGCATCGAGCGCCAGAGGGACGCTAGGCTCAGGCTCCCTGCTTTAACCCAGGGACTCCTGGGATCCAGCCCAGAGTCTTTGTCCTCGTAACCCTGTGTGGCTTCTTCAAGGGATGGATGAGAGATTTGGAGAGAAACTTTCCAGCTGTCAGGGTTGAGAGATACTGTGAAGAGGGATTTGTTATCTCAGCAACCGAGCCTCGGCATCCTCTGTAAAATGGGGTTTTTTAATGAGCACCTGCTCGAGTTAGGTTCGCTGGGATTAAGTACGATAACGTTTGTGAAGCGCTTACTTAGAACCTAAGCCGCACCTAGTAAATGCTCAATAAACGCTCCTGACAGGTGCGGGGTGGGGAAGGCGCGGTAGAGCCCTGGGTCCCCTTTGTGGCCTGGGGGGACGCTGCGGGTGGGGGTGGAGGGCTCTCGTCCCAGCGGGACGGGGCGTGGACAACCCGGAGGGGTGTGGTCCAGGTTTCAAGGGCAGACCAATGGGGGCGCCGAAGGGCGTGGCCCTGACCGGCATGGGCGTGACCTTGCGCGGGTGGGAGGGACCAGGCCGCTGTGGGAGCCTCCGGGAAGAAGATGCTCGGGCCAGCAGCCACCGCCAGCCCTGCCGCCGCTGCCTACTGCGCCCGCTGCCCCCCGGGTTCCCACTAGCGGCTGCCTCCACCTCCCGCCGCCGGACCCTCTCCTCCGGCCCCCCGCCCCGAGCAGGGTCTGGGGGGCTCGGCCCTCCGCCCGGGGAGCAAAGAAAAGGGGGTCCCCTCCCCTCCTAGTGGCGCGGCCAGTCTCCGGCCTCCGTGATCTTGAGAGACCCCACCCCTCAGTTCTCTCGGGGCCCAGTCGAAGACCCCCTTGGCCCTCCCGTACGGCTCGTATCCGCTCTCCAGGCTCTGTCAGCACCCACAGAACCAGCTCCCTCTTTCCTTCCCACTCCGGGGATCCCCCTCCCCCATCCCGCGCCGCCGCCCCCTCCTCCTCCCACATCCCCTTCCCTCCCCCTCCCCCGTCCCCCGCCCCCCCCCACCATGAGGATGATGGCCGCCGGCGCGGTACACGGCCTCTTCACGGCCTCCGCGGCCCCGCAGCCGCCGCCGCCCCCGCCGCCGCCGCCGCAACCCCAGCCTCCCCAGCAGCCGTCGCCACCGCCACAGCAGCCGCCGCCGCCGCCGCAGCCGCCGCAGCAGCAGCAGCCGCCGCCCCAGGCCCCCCCCATGGAGCCCGAGGCCCCGGATTCCCGCAAGAGGCCCCTCGAAACGCCCCCCGAGGTGGTCTGCACCAAGCGCAGCAACACGGGAGGTGAGAAAGGGCTGCGACTCGGCACAGGGGAGCGGGCAGGGGGCCTCGCCTTTCTCCATCCTCCTCCCCCCCAGCGGCAGGTGCTAGGACTCCGGGGAGGAGAAGGACGCCCCTCCCTTGACCGAGAAACGGAGAAGGGAGTTGGGGAGGGGGCCGGACCCCCTCCCCCTCTTGCCCAGGCCCGGGGCTGGGAGCTTTGTTTGCGTTGAGAGGGGTTGGGGGGGAGGGGGGTAAGTGTCCTTGGGTGGGGGCGCAAAGGATGGGAGGGCGTGGGTCTTGCTGGGCGGGTGTCTCTGTGTCCTTGAGGGGTGTGTGATGTGACCCTTTCGGGCCAGGGGTGTTCCCGGGCTGGAGTGTCCTGGCGGGGGGGAGGGGAGCGAGTAGAGCAGGCCTGTGCACTGGAGCTTCCCAGCCTCCCTCCCTGGGGATGTCCTGAGCGCGGTTGTCCCCCTGAGGCATGTGTGGGCCCTGGGCGGGATCCTGCGTGGGGACCCGTTGGGTGGGTGTGTTGTTAGCATTGGAGGAGGGGGTGTGTAGTGCTAGGTGGGAGTGCAGGTGGCTGGGACAGGTGTGTGTGCCCGTGGGCCCTGTGGGGCCTGGACGTGTGACATTGGGGATCATGGCTCTGACAGGATAGAGGCAGGCAGGTGTGCGTGCGTGCGTGTGTGTGTGTGTGAGTGTGTGAGAGACAGGGTGAGGTGATGCCGGGGGCTGGGCTCCGTGTTTGAGACCCTGGGAAGGGGTATCTGGGGCAAGGGAAAGTGTGTGCCTGTCACCCCAGAGGAGGCTGTGACGGAGTGTGACACAGGAGCGCGAGGGTGTGTGTGACAGGCAAGGGAGTGTGTGGGGGACGCGGATGGGCTGGCTCTGGGTATGAGCCATGAGAGGCCGTGTGGATCGGAAAAGACAGTTTAGGTGTGTGTGACACAGGCGTGCCTGAGGTGGGGTGGGACCGGGAGATGTTGGTGAGGGGATGTGACAAGAAAAAGGGTGTGGGTGTGACTCCAGAGAGGCTGTGGCTGGGTGTGACACATGGAGGTGTGCAACGGTGACATCAGAGGGGGTGTGTGCAACCAGGGAAGGTGGGTGTATGACGAGGGAGAGGCAGGGGGGCTCTGTGGGTGAAGCACATGAGGGCGTGTAACAGGGAGAGGGGAGGAGGGGTGCCTGTGACAGGGAACATGTGCATATGACACCCAAGGGGATGAAAAGGCAAGGTTGTGTGTGTGTGTGTGTGTGTGAGAGAGAGAGAGAGAGAGAGAGAGAGAGACAACCCTGGCTGTGTAACAAGGGGAGGGGTGTGTGTGAAATGGTTGAGTGTATGACACCAGAGATTCGGGGCTGATTCTGCATGTGTGTGACAAGGGAGAGAGGGAGAGGAGGAGAGAGATGGCTGAGTGTTTGATACCAGGGAGGGTAGGAGTGTGTGAGACAGGAACTGTCGTGTGTCACCAGTGAGGGATGTGGCCCAGAGAATAAAAGCCGGGGACTCTTGGCACTGGGACGCAGGAGAGGCAAGGTTTGTCAGGTCCTCAGGGCCAGCCTGGTTGTCTCCCCAGAAGGAGGGAGACCCCAGAGCAGACAGCCCCTCTCGGCAGTCTCCTTGGCCAGAATCTCTGCTTCCTCCGACCTTTTCCTCCAGATGGGAGAGGGCTGGCCTCCCGTGGCCAGAGTGCACCCTCCCGCCATGGGCACTGTAGCAGTAGCAGCAGCGGCGCATGTCTCGGGGGTGTCCCCACTTCCTCCCAATGGGGTGAACAGCAGCTGAGTCTCCTGTTCCCATCCCAGCTCCCAGCCCCAGCCCAGGTGGCCCAGGAACTGGACCCCTAACTGCCCGTGAAGGTGTCCCATAGAAATGGGAGGAAAGGGAAGATGGGGGAGGGGTGGGAGGGAATTTCCTGTCCTTCTTCCTGCTCCCCCACCCCCAGCACAGGCATGAATATGTCCCTGCAGACGACTTCCTTCCTCCCTGCCCCACTGCCATTCCCAGTCCTGGAGAGAGTGGGGACCCAGGAGGTCAGGGAGCCCGCCTGGACGCTGGCCCTGCTGTGGGGGTGGGGACAGCTGCTGGCCTTCTCTTAAAGGGGCTGAGCTGCTGGAAACCCCACCACTCAGCCTCACCAGGGGGATGCTCCAAGCACAGTGAGCCCCCGGAACTGGGAATCCGGAACTGGGCACCCACCGGAGCCAGGCTCTGAGAGCGGGGTGTACTTCCCAGTACAGCCCTCAGGAGGGATGCTTTGAGCTGCTTTTCAGATGAGGAAAACGGGTTCAGCAAAATGAAGCCATTTTCTCAAAGTCACATGCCCCATAAGTGGTGGGGTGGGGATCAGTCGTCCCCCACCCCTTCCCGGCTCCCATTCCCTGAGCTCCACGCTTGGCGTAACCACCCAGCGTCCCTGCCTCCTGTGGTGGCGGCAGCGGTGGAGAAACTACCAACAGAAAGAACCCGAGGGGTTCCTCCACCGCCCCTCCCATTTACCAGTGGGGAAACTGAGGCCCAGAGACACTAAAGGATAGTCCTCCACTCACTTGTGCAACACTCAGGGGCAGGGCTGGGCAGGGGTCCAGGTCTTCCATCTCAAACTCAGAAACTCCTCCTGCTGAGACTGTCATGAGGAAGGGATACTGGGTCCACCGCCCCCTCTTCTGAGCCTCAGTGTCCCCCTCTGTCAAGTGGCAATAGCAGTAAGCATGCAATGCCAGCAGTACAGCTGCCAGCACTGCTGCTTCATGCCACACCCGCCGTGGCACTGACTCTCCCAGCCACAGTGGTTAACATCCGGGGCGCAGTGTAAGGAAGTGTTAGGGCCAGTCACTTCACCCCGTTACCCTCTAACAGATGAAACGCTTTGGGCACAGAGGTTCAGTCACTTGCCAGTCAGCTCGTAAGGGGCAGAGCTGCCATTTTTACTCAGGAGTCTGGGTAAATACCATAGCGAACCCCACATTTAGGTGAGGAAAACGAGGCCCAGAAGGATGAACGACTTTTTCAGGGTGTCACACCAAGTCGGGGTGGACTGGGCAGCCTGCACCCCACTCGTGAGGGCTGACGGAGGAGATGGTGGCTCTCACCGTTGGCCTCTGGGCACTGGGCACCGGGACTGGCAGGCAGACCTGGAGCTTGGGGGGCACCAGGCTCTCATGGCAGGAGGGTTGGGGGGTTGGTGAGCTGGGCGGAAACTCCAGCTTGGGACTCCTGGGAGAAATCAGTGACCCCCACTGTTGGGACAGTAGCAGAGCACCCCCCTTAAGTACAGATGATAAGTTTGTTTTATATGATTTATTTTTATTTATTTATGCGTATGAGAACTGGGGTACAGACCAGAGGTGAGAGGATTTACCAGAGAGAGAGTGGGGAGCAGAGCAGGCAATTGTACAGAAATACACTGCTGAGGGGAGCAAAGGACAGACAGGCGAGGTCTGCTGCACCGTGTGGGTCAGCTCCCTGGCCGGGGATCGAACTCAGGCCGCGGTGGCTCCGGGTAACCTCATAGTGCTAAGACTTTAACCCCTTGTGCCACCACGGATAAGTCTTACGGTGCTGGAGTGCCCCTCACTCCTGATTGTGTCCCCCCTCTGCTACCTCCAGGTCCACAGCCCCTTACCCATACACACTCACACCCCGCATGGGTCTTGAACCAGCCCCCACATCTAGACATGGAGCCAGTGTCCCGAGGGTGAAGGGCCCTTGAACCAAACCTTCCAGAGTTCCTCTCCTCACAGTCAGGTGTCTGGGTCGGCGCCCCACACCGGTCATTTCACAGCTCTGAGCCTCAGTCTCCTCACCTGGAAAATGGGCCCGAGACCCGCCTGTCCGGGCTGCCACGCGGGTGAGGTGCGGTTGCGTGAGGCGCCTCACTTGCAGCCTCACAGGGGTGAATGCTCGTGAACAGCAGCTACTACCGAGGTTACTCTTACTGTGTTCACTGTTGTGCCGCTGGGTCCCGTCCCACCAGCCAGGGAGTCACCCCGAGGCCATCGTGCCCATCCACCCTCTCTCAGAAAGTGTCGCCACCCAAGGAGAGCCTGGCACCCCGCCTCCCGCCCGCGGAGCCAGCTCTTGTGTTAGGTTTCTCACGTGCACCGATGGGCCACAGCATCTTTCACAGACAGACATTGAGCCTGACATCAACCCCACCCCCTGCGGTGCCACTCCCACCCCAGACACCCTCCCACCCTGCAGTGCCACTCCCACCCCAGACACCAACCCCCCCCATTAGCTCTTGTCTTCCTCCAGCAGGCCCCCCACAGCAGAGTCGCTCACACCCCGGCCTCCTCATACTTCAGGGATCCCATTGTGCATCTCCCTCAACCCCAGACAGGAGTGGGGACCATGAGTACAACATCCCAACTCTGGTCCCCCCCAGATACGTGATCACGGAAAGCAACACCTGCCTTTGTCATCGCGACCCCCCTCCCAGGTCAAATCGCCTTTCTGGGTTACCCTCTGAAGACCATGCTGCTCTTCCCACTGTACCTCAGAGCCCTCGAGGTCAGTGTGACTAGGCAGGGGGAGATGCGGCTGCTGTTTGGAGCCCTCCGGGAGGTGGGCACGGAGGGGGGTGACCAGACACGAGTGACCAGGAAGGAAAGACAGCTCCTCCCCAAGGGAAGGTGAAGTGGCCACCAGAGGAACAGTCGGTCGGGGTTGCTGAAGGGGGCCTGGCGTGGGTTCTGGGGAGCTGCCCAGACCCCAAGGGAAGAGCTAAGAGGGGATCAGGGTGGGGGGCTGGAAAGTTCAGCTGAGGTCACCTGTCTGCCGCTGGATGCCAGGAAACCTAGGAAGTAGACCCCCTGGCTTCTTCCTGCGGGAGGTGGCCCCCAAATTGGAAAGACATGCGGAAGGTTCTAAAGAGAACCAGAGCAGGCTGCTGGCCACAAGGGGACCTCCTGGGCCCTAGAGTTCTGAGCTGCTACAGGTTGGGGGGCGTGGTTTGCTCTGTGGGGATCCACCAGAATTGGGGGTGTCAGGTTTTCACTAGGCTAAGGACTGCTGAGCAGCCTCCTTCAGGTTTTTTTTTTTTAAGATTTATTTATGCACACAAGAGCTGAGGTACAGGCCAGAGATGTGGGGGGTGAGAGGATTCACTAGAGACAGAGTGGGGAGCAGAACAGGCTGATCGACTGAAACACACTGCTGAGGGGAGCGGTGGGGAGACAGGAGAGGTCTGCTGTGCCGTGCAGGTCCCCTCCCTGGCCAGGGATCGAACTCGCGCTGCAGTGTCTGCGGATGCTTCATAGTGCTGAGACTCAACCCCTTGCGCCACCAAGGAGGCCCCCACAGGGGGTTAAGGAGGGCCATGACAAACTTTTGTTTTGACCCTTGGGTGTTTGTATCGGTTTGGACGGCCTGTCCATCTCTGGTTCTCGGCAGTGAGTTTTCAGTGTCCCCTTTGACAGGAGGCACTTACATTGTATATGTGAGTGGGTGTGAAGGAAATGGGTTTTGTCTTCTTAGTCTCTATTGTCAGCACCTAAAACAAGGCCTCACCCCCGGTGAGTCCTGGGAGAGAATTTGTTGGTGGGAGGGAGGGGAGTGGGGGAGAGGAATGAGGGAGATGATAATACAGTGATGTAAGAAAGGCAAAATTCAAGAAAGGAGGGAGTTGGAGGGAAACCGAGGCAGCGAGGACACACCCCTCCCGGAAGTGGGGATAAGCTGGAGCAGTAGCTGGGGGGAGAGGTGATGAAGGAAGTGGGGTTTCCCGTTCTTCCTGTCTCCCAGCAGCACCCCAGGTCATCTCCCGCTAATACAGCACTTACTGTGAGGCGGTGCCCTGAGGAGAGCTGTGCTCACGGGCACGAGTGGGTGATGGTAAGAAGGGTATGCAATCCATCACCGTACCCCTACTAGGTGGTGCTCTCATGGCCCCATTTTACAGATGGGCAAACTGAGGCCCAAAGAGGGACCGTGGCTTGCCACACAGCCCGTCGCCAACGCGATCCACACCCCACTCCAGGCCTGTTTCATGCAGAGGTGCTCAGACAACGCCCAGGGAAGTATGAGAGAGCCTAAAATGGGGTGGGGCGTGCCCAGTTTTCTTCAGAGCAGATGCTTAGCTCCCATCTTCAAGCGGGACCATGGGGATAAAGCCCAGCAGGAATCCAAGTGAGACTCCCGGGCCCCTGGCCAAGCCTTCCTGAGATGGCAGCAGTCCCCCCATCTCTGTGAGGGGTTTAGGGGCAGGGCCAGCCAGGTGCCACCTGGGTGAGCCCAGGGAAGAAAGGGAATTTGGAGGCCCCTCCCCCCCCTCCCCCCACACCCCCCCCTTCTGTGTCAGGATGATTGATGGGAAGGCACCCTGGGGAGCTAATTACCTAATGGGCTTTAATGGTCTGACTAGGCAAGTTTAAGAGGATTGCCTCAGACTCTGGGAAACCCCTTCACTCTGGACCCCCTCCCACACCAGCAGAGCCACATCCAGAGCCTCCACTCCGAACCCCCCATCCTTCTGCATCAGGGAACCCAGAACCTTCTAACAGAAGGGGCCAGGTGGAGCTGGGCAGGCCTGGCAGCCCCTTCCTGCCCCTCCTCAGCTGCAGTTTTCTTTCATCTGGAGTTTCATGTGCGGCTTAAAAAATACGTTCCCTTTGCTTAAAAGAAAAAGTTGAAAAACCTCAGGGGGCAGGGGGATGGCTGCAGATCTGAAGCTTTAGGCGCAGGTGGCCTGTCCCCCACCTTCCTTTCCCCAGCATTTCTCGTGTGCCTACTGCGTGCAGGCGCTGTGTGAGTCAGCTGTGACACTTCTAGGGCCGGGCGTCCCCAGACTTCTGTGATACGTTGTCCTGAAGGCACTTAACAGGGTCTGTCTCCTCTCAGTGTGAATTCGAGGCGTTTCCAAGATGCTGTACCATTTGCGGGGAACCAGCAGGACAAGAGAATTTCACTGGGGGAAGGGAGTTTCTGGCAGAGAGACTGTGCAAAGGCCCTGAGGTGGGAGGGGAACGTTTGAGAAACTGAAAAGAAACTGTGTCCAGTGTCCGAAGAGGAAGAGAGGCCCTTGAAGCTGGGAAAGTGGGTGGGGCCAAATCACAACGGGTTTGCTACTGAGAAGGCGCCAGAATCTCTGCCCCGGGAATACTTAGCAGCAGCAGTGTGGCTAGAAGAGATGGGAGGTCAGCGTTTGCCTGGGACTGCATTACCAAAGGGCTGGAGACACGGCCCAGCAATTTGGTCCCTTCCAGGACCCTGGGCATCACTTTGAGGTTGACCTTGAGGTCTGGCCACCAGCAGAGAGGGTGTTAAGCAAAGAAATAGAAGGCACAAGCAGAGTCGCATCTGCATCTCACCCCCACGATTGTCTTGGTGTCCTTCACGGCTCTGTGTCCTCCGGTGCCTCAGTGTCCTCATGTCAAGATGGCCTCACGTGACCCGCCTCACGGAGACTTGCATGAGGCAGCACCAGGTCAATAGTGACAGCTGAGCTGAGCCCTCCTCCTCCTCAAACCCCCACGCGGCTTCCCCAGCCACCGCTTCCTGCCTGGACCTCTGCGGCACCTCCGCTGGGCTCTCAGCTCTTTCGCCCTTGCTTCTCAAGCTGCTCCCCTCATGGCATCAGAAGGATCTTTTCTCTTTTTTTTAAAGATTTATTTATTTATGCTTACAAGAGCTGGGGTACAGGCCAGAGTCACGGGAGGTGAGAGGGTTCACCAGAGACAGAGTGGGGAGCAGAACAGGCAGATTGACCAAAATACACTGCCGAGGGGAGTGGCGGGGAGGCAGGAGAGGTCTGCTGCTCCAGGTGGATCCCCTCCCTGGCCAGGGATCGAACTCGCGCTGCTGTGCAGCGGATGCTTCACAGTGTGGCGCTCAAGCCGCTGCGCCACCAGGGAGGCCCTCAGAAAGATCTTGAAACCTAGGTCAGGTCACATCCTTCTGCTCAGATCCCTCCAGTGACCCCCACCTCACTTGCAGTAAGAGCCAAAACCTCAGTGTGGTCCACAAGACAACACCTACCACCACCACCACTCTCGGCCCTTTCTGCCCACTCTGCTCCTCTCTCACTCAGCCCTGGCCCCACTGGTCTCTTCATGGCCTCAAGCAGCCCAGGCACCAGCCTACCCCAGGGCCTTTGCACTTGCTCTTCCTCCACCTCCACATGGTCCGTCCCTCCTGCCCAACCTGGACATGCTTTATCACAATACTTCAGGACCAGGTTGGGTTCAGATCTCAGTCCTGCCAACGAACTATGTGAACTTGGGCGGTTTCTTTGTTTCCCCTCCTGTACGCTGGGTTTTTCTCGAGGCACCTCTATAATAGCGTCAGTGTAAACAATCTAAAGGCTGATGGTAGTTAAGTAAATGCAGCTAAGTGACTGTAAAGACCAAATAAGCTACATTCTTGGGTGGGTCCCCAGATGCCCTGGTCCCCGCATCTGATGCTGTAGCCCAATACCCCGTACCCCCCTTTTCTGCCTCCTCTTTTGGGTTTTCTTTGTACTTACCATCAACCCACATACATCATACGCATACCAGCTTCCCCTTCTAGGAGAAGGTAGCTGTGTGGATTCTCGGCTGAATCACTGAAATTCTTTGGCCCTTCTCTGCCTTGTTGGCTTGCAGAATCAGGGCGCTTCTTCTGGTTTTCTCTGTGGCCGTGTGACTGAATGGTGCCAGGCATGTAGCAGAGGCTTGGAAGTGAAGTGAATGAAGGCGTGAATGCATGATTGACAGCTGTCCTCTCTGCTCTCCTCGCTGTCCTGGTTGCCCCGGTACTACTGTGATTTCCTATGTCCGCCTGAAGTGGCATTCACCCCCCTGGAGGTGCCATCCAAAGGCCCCCCTTCCCCTGACCCCTCCTCTCTGTGTCCCCCCGCAGAGGAAGGCGAGTACTTCCTGAAGGTGCTGATCCCCAGCTACGCGGCGGGCTCCATCATAGGCAAAGGTGGCCAGACCATTGTGCAGCTGCAGAAGGAGACAGGCGCCACCATCAAGCTCTCCAAATCCAAAGACTTCTATCCTGGTGAGTCCAGGCCTGGGTTTCTGCCCTAGGTCTTGAGTCCCTCCCACCTGAGCCCTGGATGAGGGGAAAGGGTTACCCTAGGGGCAGCGATCTTGGTGATGGAGGAGGCCCTCCCCTCCCCCAAGTGGACAGAGCTGTCCTCAGCCCCAGGGGCCAGGCCTGAGCAGATGGGGCTGGGGGCAGGGCAAGACAATGGCCCTGTTGCATATTCATGAGCTCATTTGCATGATGTGCTGGCAGATGTGCCCCTTCCCACACACCTGCCCCTTTGGGTCAGTTGGAGGCGCTGTGGGGGAGGGCAGGGAAGCAGGTGTCAGGGTGTCCCTCGGGGCTGGGGGGGCGACCATCCGTGTTAGACACATGCACCCTCATTCTCCTCCCCGCCCAATCTATCCCTTTGGATTTCCATCACCCATCTTACCCAGTGTCTGTCTCCATGCGCCTCTCACTCTGCTTCCGACTTCCCCAGCTCTTGTTCCCTGGGCCCCTTCCCTCCTCCCCCTCTTCCTCTCGAGCTGTCTCTGATGCTGTTGCGATTTCCTCCTTCTCTTCCTCTCCGTGCCCTGTCCCTGTCTGCCTCTCCGTCTCCTCCCTTCCCCCTCCCTCACTGTCTCCCCTTCTCTCTCCCCATCTTTCCTTTCCCTGCACCCCTCAGGTCCTCATGTTCTCTTTCTCTCGTTCTCTCATCTCTCTCTTCTACTCAATCCATCCAGCCAGTGTTTAGTAGCACTCCTTAGGGGGTCACGCTCAGCTGGGGTGCCCCCTCTTTCTGCTTCTGCTACTGGTCTCCCCTTTGTGTTTCTGTCTTCGATTCTCAGCTTCCTTGTGGGTTTTTTCCCTCCCTAGAAACCCAGCCCTTTTACTGTCCTGCCTCCAGCTAACCCCCAACACAGGCACATAAAATTCCCAAGCCCCCTTGCTCTCTCATCCTCCTCAATGTCACTGGCCTCCTAATAACGCCGCCCCAAGACCAGTTCCTGAACCTTGGCCCCTGGGAACCCAAGGGAGGCCCCTGAATTGCCTCTTTAGTCCAGTTTATCCTTAATCCCCTTGGATTTTTTAGGTCAAACACCAGAGCTGAAGCCTGGCGTCAGGACACATTCATTTTCACTCTCTCTCTATTTCTCTCTCCCTTAACCGCCCCCACCCCCCATCACACTAAGCAGCTTTGGCAAGAGGTTTAGAGAGAAGTCCAGGGAACCAAGCACACACCCCCTTTTCCCTTCCACCCTGGCCCAGTTTCCCCACACGCCTCTAGCCCACGAGATATGGATGAGACCTCTGCTTGGGACATTCATCCGAGGACACTTGGTTCCTCGCCCTGGGATCACATTCTGTGACATGAGATAAGTCAGCCCCTCCCAAGTCAGCGACACACCCCGCAACAATCAGACAGCTGAGAACCCCAGAGGTCGCTGTCATCAGCTCTCCTCAGCCTGACGAGTCAAACCAGCAACCCGAGCCAGCGTCTCCCCTGGCTCCCTCCCCGCTGCAGAGCATAAGGCGTGCGGGCTCCTGCATCTAGTCCTGATTCTAGACTTCTGGGACCCACAGGAACACTGGAAATGGTGTTGCCATGCTCAAGACAGAGCTCCCTGCTCCTGGCTGACACCCCTCCCTTCTTTGATTCATTCAGCACACGTTCTGTGAGCACCTAGTCCATGATAACTGTCCGCTGGATAGAGATGGGGACACAGCAGTGACCGAGATGCTGTCCCCTCGTTCTCTGTGGGGTCCCAGCCCGGTAGGGGACACAGACAAACACAGCGATAGCCCAGAGTGGTCAGCGCTGGGATGGGGAACCAGACAGGCCACACACGCAACCTGGGAAGGTCAGGGAGGGCTTCCTGGAGGAGGAGCCCAGAGCACTAAGACAGAACAGTGAGGGCGCTTTGGGAAGATGAAGGAGCGTGTTCAAAGTCAAGGAGGAAGTGTTTGATTTAGTTTGTCCGGTGTGACGGAAGCATGGAGAACAGATGAGAAGTGGCAGTGGTGAAAGTGAAAGTGCCTGTGTCTCACGCATGCGCACGCGCACACACATCGGACTTCTGTGTCTACTACATAAAACAAAAGCCTACCTGACCCTTAACCCCAGTGGGGAAGGGGCGGGGCACACAAAAGGTCACCCTTCTTGTGAAGGAGGTCTCAAACCTGAGATTCTACCCTTCCTGGTCATATCTGGAGAACCTAAGACCTGGAAAGTGGCAGCTACTTTCGCCAGGCTGCACAGTGTGCCAGAATCTGCCGAAAGCTCCAGACTCTGTCACCCCCCCCCCAGAAGAAAAGTAGACACAAGTGGCTTAATTTTTTTATTTTTAAAGATTTATTTATTTATGCATACAAGAACTGGGGTACAGGCCAGCGGTATTGGGGGTGTGTGAGAGGATTCACCAGAGACAGAGTGGGGAGCAGAACAGGCAGATGGATTGAAATTCACTGCTCAGGGGAGCAGCAAGGGAGACTGGAGAGGTCTGCTATGCCATGTGGGTTCCCTCCCTGCCTGGGGATCGAACTCCCAGATGCTTCACAGTGTGGTTGCTTAACCCCTTGCGCCCCCAGGGAGGCCCCAGATGCTTTATTTTTTAATTTTATCACTTTGTAGCATATTAGTATGTAAGTGCAAAACCTTCAGCCATGACTTAATCATGAAGACATAGTCTTTTTTTATGATCAAATTTGCAAAAGCAAAACTTCAGTCATTTCTGCCTCCTACCTACAAAACACACACCCCTTCTAAGAGCCCCCAGTTAACACAGCATGGTCTGTAGTTAAAAGCCCAGATTCAGCAGCCACACACCTGGGCTCTCGACCACGCGTGCCTGGCTGAGTGAACTTGGACAAACCCAGACCTTCTCGCTCCTCGGTGTCCTAGACAGGAAGCCAGGACTGAAGGACACAACTCGCTTCATGTGTTAAGTGAACAAACGTATACATAAGGCACTTAGGATGGCACTTGGCATTATACAAGCATCAGCTGTTGTCGCTGGACATTCTTTCAGGGTTCACGGAGCTCCCAGTGCCTGGGGACCCGGCGAAGAGCTCAAGGGGGTGGGACATCACAGACTGCCTGAGTGGGACTCCCAGAGATGGCAAGCCTGGCTGCCTCAGGCACTCCCTGGGGCCTCCCCTTCCTCCCTCCCTGCCCCCCAGTTCCCACCCTGACCCACACCCTTTCCTATTTACACCCAGATGGAGGCAGCCTACAAGCTGACTCACCCTTGGCTCTGACCAAGCCATTGTTCTGGGGTGGGGGGGAAGAGAGAGGAATGGCAGCCCAAAGGGGATGGACACAAGTGACCCAAGACTGACATCCAGACACAGGGCGAGCCTGAGTGCCAGGCGAGGGCGGCAGGCCAAGGGCCAGGGGCAGTGCAGCGAGCTACCCAGAGAGGCCAGGGCCGCCGACAACCACTCCCAAGTGTCCCAGACACGCAACACGTGACGCCTGGACGGCAGTCTCGGCCCTGCGCGGGCCCAGGGAGCTGAGGGGTCCTGCAGAGCCCCCCAGGCTTACCAGAGAGGAGAGCCTCCTTTGTCCGCTGTAACACACACCCAGACACACATAAACACACCCGTTCTCCAGAGGTTTTCTCACATGGACACCTGCATCAGCCTGCTGGCCCCTTTCTCTCTCCTGTTCGTACCCGTCAGTCGGAGTCCAGTCTGTGTCTGCTACACACACCCACGCTCCGGAGCACACGTCACGTATCGGCCATCCAAGTGGTCTTCGGGGCACCTAGAGGTGTCTGGCTGTCTCTCCCTTCCACACTCACGCCTACACACTTGCACGTGCTTGCATGCACTTATCCTGCAGCTTTGGTGCCGCTGGGTGAAATGTCTTGCACACTCATGCACACTCGGCTCCATCTCACAAACATGACCTTGAACCCAAAGTCTTTCCCACACACAGCAGTGCACACAAACATCTTCACTGGCGTCCTCGTGCCAAGCAGTCTGTTTAGATCCCAGTCCCTCCGGCTCTTTCCCTTCCACACAGATGGAGACAATCCACAGGCCAGCCCAAGTATACACACACACATACACACACACACACACCACTCTCTCAAACAGCCTCACAGATACACTCACACTGACCATACTGTCATCTAGAATCTCTCTCTCTCTCCCTCACACACACACACACACAGACACACACAACACCCCAACACCAGCCAGGGCTAGCTTCTCTTCCCTCTACCCCCACCCCCCCGCCACACACACACAGAGTAATGAGAAAGATGCCCAGGTCAGAACCACAGCCAGTAGCTGGAGAGTCTATAGCAAAGATACCCACCCCACCTGCTTTCTCAGTTCCCAGTCCCCACTTTGCCAGGAGTTGCCTTTGACCCACTGTGCTCTCCCCGTCCACACCCCTGCCCTCCCCCACCCCTGGGCCCTCCATCTGGTGGGTCCAGGGAGGCACTTAGGCCTGTCTTCTGTCTCCCCCATCCCCCAGCCCTTCCCCATCCTCTCCAAAAGCCCAGAGGCTGTCGCTGCAGGCTTTCAGAGGTTGCCATGGCAACAGGGCCTCGTCCCTCGTCCCCCTGGGGGTGGGCTGAGGACCCGGTCTGACCGATAAGGGGGTTCCAGTTACTGTGGCAACCATTGCAGGCCTGAGCGCTCCGCTTCCAGAGGAGGGGGGGAGTGAGTGAATGGTTGCCAAAGCAACCGGGAGCCAGCAAGGACTGGGAAGAGGCAGCTGAGCCCTGTCTCCCCTGCCCAGGCTGCCTTGGGCATGGCAAAGCACTTAAGCATCATTCTTCCATCCCCTGGGGTGGTTTTAGGGGAGGGAGATGAAACACAGATTATAAAACAGGGATTCTACTCACTCTTCCAGCTACCCATCATGGCCTGGCAGCCTCTGCCAGCTCGCCCAGGCTTATCACATGACCTGGGGTCCGGCAGGTCCACTTTCTGCACCTGCCTTCTCTCTTTCCATTAAATGGGGCCTGTCTCAGGAATGTCCCCAGTCCTGTCTGATGAGTGTGCCCTCTCTCTCCCTTGCTCAACAGGAACCACAGAGCGAGTATGCCTGGTCCAGGGCACAGCAGAGGCCTTGAATGCTGTGCACAGCTTTATTGCTGAGAAGGTCCGAGAAATCCCACAAGCAATGACCAAGCCTGAGGTGGTCAACATCCTTCAACCCCAAACCACGATGAACCCCGACAGAGCCAAGCAGGTCAGCACAGGCAGAGATGGGGTTTCTGTAAGCTGGTGAGGTTCGGGAGAAATCCCCCCTACCACATCACTGGGCCACGATGGCGTTCAGTGGGACAATGCCAGTGAAAAGTCCTATTCGTCTGTAGTGTGTTTAGTGGCACTAGGGCATCATCCTAGGGACACCCGACTGCCTGGAAGGGGTTTGATTCCGGGCATGAAGGTGAATTTGGCCTAGGCTCCCTACTTTTCCCTCCTTCCTGTTATTCTCTAGCAGCTCTCTTCTTCCACTTCATTCCATTGTCTTTCAGGGTAACCTGCCTCCCACTTCCTGTCCTCACCGGAAGTGACCTCAGTGTTAGCCAGGCCACATCCGAAGAGCTTAGAAATGGCCTCTTTTACGCCTTCTCTTCCATTAATTGCCGGAAGCGAGTAGCCACCGTTTGGTGTTTCCTTAGCGGGAGACGGGGGCGGCCCCTCCCCTACGCAGCCCTCTCCGGGAGGGATGGAAGGAGGAGGGCAGTGCCTCCAGATTGCCTTGGTTACGCCGAAGCGGTGGCGTAGGGGCGTGGCAGGGAGCGGGCCAATCGCGTTCTGGTCCTCTCTGGTTGCCATGACCACGGTGGCACGGGACAGGTGTGCTCGCAGCTAAGTCCCTGGCTGTGCGGCCCTGACCGGTAGGGGGCAAATGGGAGGAGGAAGCGGAGCTGATGCTCACTCTCCTTCCGCGCTCGGGTGTCCAAGCACACCACACGCAAAGGGAACAGGCCTTAAATCTACCAGGGGGCCGTGATAAAAGGCGTATGGAATTTTGGGGAGTTCTTGTTTCCCAGTGGCGGGGGGAGACCACAGACCTTAGTTTTCCCAAGCTCATGAGGAAACTGTGAGCGGAAAGACCTGCCTGGCGGGTCTCTACCCAAAAAAGACCCGCGGGCTTGGGGCGTGGACCGTAGCTGCTGTCCTTGGTGCTGAAGCGGCTCCGCTCCTCGCTTCCGAATCCCTTCCCATCAGCAAACCACAGCTTATCCACAGTTTACTCTGCCTTGGTGGCAGCCACAAGAGGCTCAAGGGTCATCAAGACTTTGTACATGTTTCACGGGGTGAGCACCACCTGTGCCTAAGCCTCCCATCCCACCCCCCTAATCCACAGGAACTCTGAGATAGTGGAGTCGCAAGGTTATAGAAGCAGAATGTATCCTCTGGGGGGGGCTTGAAAGTGAGAGATAATTGCCACAGGCTCAGGTCCTGGCACCCAGTTCTGAACTGAATCTTACTGCTGCATGATCTTGAGCAAGTACCTTGATTTCTCCAAGCCTCATTCTTCTCATTAGTAAGATGAGATTCCTTGTGGTACTCACTTCAAGGGCAGCAGCTGTTGTTCGTGGACCTTTGAAAAACACTTAGTGGGTATCCCCAATGTCTGCCTAACAGAAGTTCTTAAAAGATGCCGTCGTGATTGTTGGTATGGAATTTTTGAGTCCGTTCTACTGTCTTTTTGCCTTGGACTTGCAGATTATTCTGGGCTCCCTTCTCTTCAGTAAGCCTCTGTTTCCCTTTTCTTATAGCGTGGAAGCTATGAGCTAGGGTTATAAACCTAAATGCCTCCAAGGTTCAAAAAGGGAACATAAAGGGCTGAGGACTGTGGCCTCACAATGGAGACCTGGTGCCAGGTGGGCAGCAGGGGGCAGCCGCTCCTCAGCTCCACTGGACTCTCACCCTTTGGAAGTGTAGACATAATGTCTCCACATCTCCCAGATTCCTCAACAGAAGCGAGATGTGTTTGAAGTCAGGTGATTTCCAAAGGTTGATTTTGTTCTTTTTTTTTTTTAAAGATTTATTTATTTATGCATATGAAAACTAGGGTACAAGCTAGAGGTGTGGGGGGTGGTGGTGAGAGGATTCACCAGAGACAGAGTGGGGAGCAGAACAGACAGACGGACTGAAATGCACTGCTGAGGGGAGCAGCGGGCACAGCAGGAGAGGTCTGCTGTGCCATGTGGGTCCCCTCCCTGGCTGGTGGCAGGGATCAAACTCGTGCTGCAGTGGCTGCAGTTTGCTTCATAGTGCGTTGCTTAACCCACTGTGCCACCGGGGAGACCCTGATTTGGTTCTTTTTTTTTTTTTTTAAAGATTTATTTATGCTTTCAAGAGCTGGGGCACAGGCCAGAGGTGCGAGGAGGTGAGAGAATACACCAGACAGAGCAGGGGGCAGAACAGGCAGATGGACTGAAACACACTGCTGAGGGGAGCAGCGGGCCAGGCAGGAGAGGTCTG
>JAGFMF010011711.1:1150563-1207217 GCA_019455555.1 Galemys pyrenaicus
CCCCTCCCTGGCCGGCAGCAGGGATTGAACTCGTGCTGCAGTGGCTGCGGTCTGCTTCATAGTGCGTTGCTTAACCCACTGCGCCACCAGGGAGGCCCGAAAGGCAGTGTTATTAAGACAATAGTAAGGAGGAGAAAATACAGTACCAGGCCGTATTGATCGACACCCTAAGTGTATGTCGTCTGTTTACAAGAAAGTCCCAGCTGAAGTGAACCCCACAGTTCTAAAGCCTAGTGTTCAAGGACCGGGGCTTCTGCGTATCTGTGACCTGGTTCTGGACTCAGCGTGTCACAGACAAGCTCCTTGCGAACAGGAGTGGCCAGTGGCACATTCAGAAGTCATCCTGGGCCCGGGCCAGTTCCGGGAACCGACTGTCCCACGGGGTGACCTTACCCCCTGAACAAGGCCCACACCCACCCACCCTCTTACCACCGGAAGAGCCCTCGGACTTCCCACCTCCCCTGGGGTCTGACCTGCTGGTGGAGAACTGAGCTGAGCCTCAGCGGGGCACCCGCAGTCCGAGGATGGGGAGACCTGAGGAGGAATGTGGGCAGAGAGGTGCTCGTGGAGCTGTGGAAGGAGGCGCTTGCCCTCGAAAGCCCAATGGAAGAAAGAGATCAGCTCCAGGGCACAGAGGGCGACCGCCCTATGGCCAGGAAGGGGCACCCCATCTCTAAGTGGTTGGCTTTTCCATTCTATAGTGACCTCTTCTAAGTCTCTGCCCTGTCGGGTGTAAAGTTTGCTGTTATTTTCATTTAACAGATAAGACCGGTGCCCTTGTTAGCTAGGGCTGCCAGAACAAAGTCCCCACCCCAGGCCAGGGGTTTTGACAACAGAAATGTTTGGTCACACATTCTGGGGGTCTGAAGCCCAGGACCAAGGTGTGGGCAGGACTGATTTCTTCTTTTTTTTTTTTTAAGATTTATTTATTTATGCATACAAGAACTGGGGTACAGACCAGAGGTGTGGGGGGTGAGAGAATCCACCAGAGACAGAGTGGGGACAGAATAGGCAGAGGGATGGAAATGCACTGCTGAGGGGAGCAGCGGGCGAGGCAGGAGAGGTCTGCTGCGCCACATCGGTCACCTCTTCGACTGGTGGCAGGGATCGAACTCGTGCTGCAGTAGCTGCGGTTTGCTTCATAGTGCGTTGCTTAACCCACTGCGCCACCAGGGAGGCCCTCCTTTTCCTTATTTATTTTTTAAGATTTATTTATTTATTTATGCATACAAGAACTGGGGTGCAGGCCAGAGGTGTGGTGGTCAGTGGAGTCACCAGGCTCTGTCACCAGGCAGACTGGGGAGCAGAACAGGTAGATCTGAAATGCACTGCTGAAGGGAGCATCAGGGAGACAGGAGAGGTCTGCTGCACCCAGTGGGTCCGCTCCCTGGCTGGGGATCAAACTCGTGCTGCAGTGGCTGAGGATTGCTTCATAGTGCAGCGACCTAACCCCTTGCACCACCAGGGAGGCCCCAGGATTACTGTCTTCTGAGGTCTCTACCTTGTTGGCGGTGTCTTCTGTCACACAGTCACCCAGTGATCACATCAGGGCTCACCCTCACGACTCCTCGGCCTTAGAGCCTCTTTTCCAGACCTGTCTCCAAATAGTCATTCTGAGGTCCTGGAGCTTAGGGTTTCAACCCAGGAATTTGCCAAGTTCAGCCCCTGACAATAACAAAGGCTAAGAGGTGACCACGACGTCAGGAGGGCAGCACGATGGGCCGGACTCGGTGAGGCTGGACCGCAGCTCCTGCGCTCTCTGGGCAGCCTGGGGTAAATCCTTTCACCTCGCGGCCCTCCGGGGGCACATCTGAAAAAAGAGCCCATCGGTGCCCTTTCCGGGACTGGAAGGCAGAGTGACTTCTGTGGGAGCGTGGGCAGGAGTGCCAGCATGGACCAGAGGCCTGAAAGCCCCCAGTGGACCAGCCGTAAGATGCAGCCGGCGGGGCCAGGGCTCCAGGGGCAGGGGGCAGGGCAGCGAGGGGCTGCTGAGGCCACGGGCTCCTGGCTCCACACCGCGGTGTTGCGATGTGGGAAACCCACCGCCACGACCGGGTCCAGCGAGGCGGGCTGGTGGCGTTTTGGACACTTGGGAGCAGGGCGGGAATGACTTGAGCCTGCAGACCTGAGCCTCAAGGCACTGTGGTGTCCCCGAAGCCTCCCTAAAGCCCCACCTCTCGCTCCCCTGGCAGGCTAAGCTGATCGTCCCCAACAGCACCGCGGGCCTGATCATCGGCAAGGGCGGCGCTACGGTGAAGGCCGTGATGGAACAGTCGGGCGCCTGGGTGCAGCTGTCCCAGAAGCCAGAGGGCATCAACCTGCAGGAGCGCGTGGTGACGGTCAGCGGGGAGCCCGAGCAGGTGCATAAGGCCGTGAGCGCCATTGTGCAGAAGGTACAGGAAGACCCGCAGAGCAGCAGCTGCCTCAACATCAGCTACGCCAACGTGGCGGGCCCCGTGGCCAACTCCAACCCCACCGGCTCGCCGTACGCCAGCCCGGCCGACGTGCTGCCCGCTGCGGCCGCGGCCTCCGCCGCCGCCGCCTCCGGTCTGCTGGGCCCCGCGGGGCTGGCGGGCGTGGGCGCCTTCCCCGCCGCCCTGCCCGCCTTCTCGGGCACCGACCTGCTAGCCATCAGCACGGCGCTCAACACCCTGGCCAGCTACGGCTACAACACCAACTCCCTCGGCCTGGGCCTCAACTCCGCCGCCGCCTCCGGGGTGCTGGCCGCTGTGGCCGCCGGGGCCAACCCGGCCGCCGCGGCCGCCGCCAACCTCCTGGCCTCCTACGCGGGAGAGGCCGGGGCTGGGCCTGCCGGAGGGGCCGCCCCGCCGCCGCCCCCGCCGCCCGGAGCCCTCGGGTCGTTCGCACTGGCCGCAGCGGCCAACGGCTACCTCGGGGCTGGCGCCGGCGGAGGGGCCGGCGGAGGTGGGGGCCCGCTGGTGGCTGCGGCGGCCGCGGCCGGGGCAGCCGGGGGCTTCCTGACCGCGGAGAAGCTGGCCGCCGAGAGTGCCAAGGAGCTGGTGGAGATTGCGGTGCCTGAGAACCTGGTGGGAGCCATCCTGGGCAAGGGGGGCAAGACGTTGGTGGAGTACCAGGAGCTGACGGGCGCCCGCATCCAGATCTCCAAGAAGGGCGAGTTCCTGCCGGGCACTCGGAACCGGCGGGTCACCATCACCGGCAGCCCCGCGGCCACGCAAGCCGCTCAATACCTCATCAGCCAGCGGGTCACCTACGAGCAGGGAGTGCGGGCCTCAAACCCCCAGAAAGTGGGATGAGGCCTGTGGTGTGTGCTCCCCCGTCCTTCCACCCCCCCTCCTCTCCCCCTCCTCCCTGTCCCCGCTCTGACCTCAGCTCGGTGGGTCCTGCTCTCGCGGGGTGGGGCTGGGGTAGGCCTGACTGCTCCCCTCTGGTAGTCCTAGGCAGGATTGAGTGATGGCTGAGGATGGGGCCCAGAAGCTCCCTCCCCAGCCCTGACCGGACCCTCCTTCCTTCCTCCCTCTGCTTGGCTGGGCCTGACCCTCCTCTCCCAGGGCCCAGGTCTGTGTGATATCTGTATATATTGCATTTTGTTGATTTTAATAGAAAACAAAGCGTTATTTTCTCTTTCTTTCCCTCCTTTTTTTTTTTTTCTGGTAAGGATTTTTTTCCCCCTCTCTAAGTTTTTGTTTCCGTATGGGAGGAGGGGAGGGAGCCTCTGGGTCAGCTAGAAGGACACCCACCTCTCCTGCTTTCAGACGCAGACCCGCAGACCCGAGGGAGAGGGACGCGCTGGGTAGCAGAGGAGCCTGAGCTGAATGGGGCGTTGGGAGCAGGGACCGCAGAGTTCCCAGATTTTCTGAGCTACTCTGCCCCCACGGTGGCTGCCCTCCTGGTGGGACTTTTCACTCTCTCGTTGTCAGGTCGTGATGGGGAGGCTGGGGGGCGCGTGGCCTCCTGGAAGCGGCTCTGAGGCCCAGCCAGGCCCGGGGCCAGCCTCGCTGCATGGCTGGCACGTCTTCCTCCAGCCGCTCCTCTGGCTCTTCCTAAGTCATGGGAACGAAGATGCCTGTTGTGCTGTCACTGAGTCAACTACTTTCTGGGGTGCTCGGGCACTCCTGATGTCCCAGGGTGTAGTCCCCCAGACGTGGCTTCCTGTGATGATAGGAGAGACAGGTGCCGTCTACGAAGTCTCCGTGAGCCTTCCTCAGAGCTCCTCTGCGAGGTCTCGGGCACGTGCTTCCTGTAGCGTCTCCAGATTACTTCCCGGGAGTCCCTGGGAGGCAGCATGCACTTCCTGTACCTGGCCAAGGCCGTCCCTGCCCCTCCTCCTCCACCCACGCCCTCTGCTGGGCCTTGGCCTGGGGGCCTTCCTAGGAGGAGAATGAGGGCTGGGACTCTAAGGAAAAACACCCAGTCTTGCCAGGGCCGCCTCTGTCCGAGGCACCAAGTCTGTGAACTCGCCTGGCGGGGGAGGGAGGTGAGACCAGTGACACCCGTGGTTAAAGACCCCCATCCCCACCCGCCTTTTGTGTGCATGCTTGTGTCTGCGTGGCTTTGTTCCATTGAGTCTGGTGAGCCCGTGCGTGGTGGCTCTGCCGGGCCAGCGTGGCCGGCGTGGCGTTCAGTGACATGGCCGGGCGCTGTGGCCGGGGCGCTTCCCGTGGTCTAGTGGATTCGATTGGTTCGGTGGCTTCCAGTAAGCTGGAGTTCTTTGGTGGTGTCTGGTGGCTCAGCATGTCTCGGTGCTCTCACCCGGCTCTGAGGAGCTGGAATGTCGCGAGGAGCCTGCCCGGCCAGGCCGCCCTGAGAGTGGCTTGGAGGGGTCAGCTCTGAGGACCTGTCAGGTCAGCGGGCTGAGACTTCAGGGCCTGACACCCCTGTGAATTTAGGATAGCTGAGACCCACCTCTCCCCTGCCAGTTCTCCCTCCCCTTTGGAGACCACTTCCACTTTCTCCAACCCAAAGCAGGGCCCCTGGTGCCCTGGTTTTCCATCATCAGCATCTCTGGGGGAGGGGCACCCCATGCCCACCCTCTCCCCCACCTGTCCCTTTCCTAGGTCTTCCAGACCCCTCTCTTCTCCATGGCTCTGGCGGAATCTGGCCCTCTCCCCACAAAAAGGGAGGGAAGGAAAGCCAGAGACAGTTTTCCCCCTAGAGCCTGAGGCCCCTGCCCCTTGCTAGAGAGCCACCCCCAAATCAAAATGTGAAAACCCCTAGAAAGCAATAGCCTTCAAGGTACCTTGCACTGAACTTCCCGCCCGCCTTTCCACCTGAGGGAGGCTGTTGCTTGGGCACTGTGGGGCATTTCCTAAGCCCGCTTCATCTCCAGGGTGGGGGCAGGCCCCTTTCCCCATTCCCCGGAGCTGCTGCCCTGCCCCCTCATCTCCAGACTGAACCCAGATGGAGATCTGAGTGCCAAAACAATTCCTGATGTAACTTTGTACATCTCTCCTGCAGCTGGGGCTCCTGGGCTGGAGGTGGGGTGGCCCTGTGCGCCATTGCTCCCCCTTCCACCTTGCAAAACACCTTTCAGTATTTCTCAGTATCTCCGCCCACACGTGGGTATTGCAAAGTTTAGCTGGAATATCCCCCTAAGAAGCCCCCAGGTCCCTGATACCCCAGCTCCAGGAGCCGAACTGTAAGGTCTGGGAGTGGGGAGGTGGGATTTGAAAGTGTGTTTGCATATGTTTGCATATCATTTGCATATCATTTGCATCTTCCACAGCCCTGGGCTGGTCCGATGCTTTCCATACACCCAGTCATTGGGAGTCCAGGTCCCAGGCAGCGGCCGGTACTCCGCTCACGCAGACACGTCTCTGGAGGCTGGGCCTCCTGGAAAGTGTTCCCTTGAGGTATCTATGTGACAACCCTCTCCCTGTTCACGAATCTCGGGGACCCTCCTACCCCACCAGCTAGGGCTAGCTGAGAGGTAGTCTGCTAGCTTGGTGAGTGGAGAGCCACACCCGTCCCCACTTGACCCCCCGGACACCCTCTGCCAAGGTCCCTTCTGCAACCTGACGATCTGTTGTGCTGCAGTTTGCCCAGAAGGGACACAGAGGTGGGTGGGGTCATGGAAAAACCCCTAGCCTCTTCTTCCCTCCCCTCCCCTCATAGCCAGTCAGATCTCAGAGACTGGTGGCCTCCACGCCCCTGCTCCTCAGCACCGAGGAGGTGCTTAATAAGTGTTTGCTGCATCCAAGTGTTCCCCTTTCCTTCCCATTCACCCTGCACTCCCAGTGTCCCCCATGCACCAGTGTCCCCCACTCTTGCTCCCCAGTGGCTTTCTACTTTCTCTCCCTGCGCCTGCATTGTTGCCTGTCCCGTCTCTATCTTCGTCCATGTCAGTCTCCCCCTCTCCAGACTCTCAACCCCCCCCCCCATTTCCTCATTAATTAAAAAAAAAAAAAGTGCCAAACTTCCTTGGAACTGAGCCGCTCTGGGGGGAGGGAACCTCGGATAGAGGAGGGGAGTAGGGGCCATCTCCCTCTGAGGTGGTCCCTAAGAGGCAGTGAAAAGACCTGTGGACACTTAGCTAAATTGGGTCCCCCTTCCTCACCCCTCCCACCCCAGGTTTTTCTTAGAATATTTGTAAGAAAAAATAAAAGACAGAAAAAAAACTCCCCTTCACTTAACCCCTAAACTTTTGGATCCCCCAAATTCCACCAGCTAGGGATAACCCCATTGCCCCTTTCAGGCAAATCTGTAGAAATTGGTGAGGGGCAGATGCACTTAACCCTTCATCTGCTGGCCAAGGGACGGTGCCAGCTGAAGGAGAGGACCTCAAAGCACTTACAAAACGGGGTTCAATGTGCCAAATTCACCTCCTTCATCCCCCATCTTGGGGGCTCTGAGCCAACCTGCCCCAGCCACCACCTTCTGCCCTGGCCCAGCCATCCCTACGTGGGCAAGGAGGCGTCACTGCAATAATTACTAGGGGATCAGAAGTGGACCTCCCATCTCTCTCTTCCCCACGCCTGCCCTGGACTTTCACGGGCCTTCAGGGCATCCCAAGTGGAGTCTGGTTAGGAGTTGACTTACAGCCGATGGGGACCTATACTTGGAACAATACGGTACCACTTTTCTCTGAGTGGTATTTCTTCTTCCTCCTTAACCTCCAAATCCCTTGACATCCCTGTGTTTGGTTCTCCCTCCTGTTTCTCCATCCCACCCCTTCCTCATTTTGTGACTGGTGGTCTGTTCGAAGTGACAGGCGCTCCCTGCGGGTGACTCCTGTTTCTGGTGCAGGGTCACCGGCTGTATCGGACTGAGCAGTGGGAAACTGTATTAGCCAAGAGTGGTGATGAGGACGGCAGTTTGGGCGCCCAGGCTGCAGGCGGGCCGGCGCGCGCCGTCAAACTTCCGGGGGCCTTCGGGCTCGCCACGCGCCAGCCCCCGGCCCAGGTGGGCTGTCGCGAAGGCCTGAACTGGATGTCACGGTGGGGAGGACGGGGTCGCGATGCCCAGGTTAGGCGCTGCGGGGCAGGGACGCGGGGTTGCGCTCTCGCGGGGTCGGGACACCAGCCCTGCCTGCCGTCGCGGTCGCGCCCCCCTGCGGCCAGCTGGCGCTGCTTGCGGGCGGTCGGGCTTTCGGTAGGCCAGTTGCGTTGGTGATCTCTGGGTGGTGGGGAGAAAGGTGGGCGAAGGCTCTGTGGGGTCGCGGGTGGTGCAGGCTCGCTGGTTTTTCACCCCTTCTAAACCAGCCCAGGATGCTTGTCTCCCAGAGATAACTGGGACCGTCTAATTCCCCCCATCTCTTTCCCCCCTCCTCCCCCACCCCCAAAACCACCAACCTCTCATCTTCTAAGTGACTCCATCACCACCGGCCACCGGACCTGCGGCCTCATTGCTCCAGCCCGCCCCGACCGTCAGACTCGCTCATCGAACTCTTTAATTAACCCTTTCTGTGTTCATCCCACGGAAAACTGTGTGTCCGGCGAGGGTGGGGGAGGCGAGGGGCAGTAGCTACCTTTCCTCCATCTCCTCCCACCGCCCATGCCTCCGCACCTCAACCCCACCCCACGCCAGCCCGTCCCCCCTCCCCCCTAGGGTCCTCTCCACCCTGGGGATGGAGACCCCTTATGAATATGCTGTTTGGCTCCATCCCGTTCACAGGTGGGGCAGGGGCGTGGCCTCCTCCCGGCTGAGCGGTGGCCCCACCCCTTTCTGTGTCCCCACCCCTCCCCACCCCTTCATTGTAAATAGTCACTTTTGTACTGGGTTTGAGCCAGGGGACTGGGGAGTCATTTTTTTTCCTTTGTGTTGGCATTTCAGGCCACTGGAGGCATGGCCCACATCCCGGGCGGGCTGGGAAAACCCCAAGGTGCCCCTCACCTGCCCCCAGTGCCAAGAATGTCGAGTATCAGTATTATTCCTGGAGGGAGGGGGCGCAGGTCCCGGGCCAGGGTGGTGGGAGAGCTGCGGAGTGGTGCAGTCTGGCCAGATGACTCAGTTTCCCCCTCCGTGAGATAGGTCCCTCCTCCACGTTCCCCAGAGGAGTCTCTGCGAGGCGGGGGGGGGGGGGGGGGGGGGGGAGTCCGAGGCGTTAGACCCTCTGCTCCCCTTGCTCTGGGACAGACAGGGTAGGAGAGGGGGCGAGCAAGGCCGCCTCTGGCTTACTGACTGCTCAGTCTTTGCTCCGACCTCAGCTAGTGCTCCCGAGCTGAGCTTGTTCTCGCTCTCAGCTAGCAGGGAGCCTGGAGGACCTCCAAGGCCCCTTGGGCATCCCCTCTCCTCACCTGAAAAGGCCCAAGCCCAGGGCTGGCCCCCGCCTGCTGACCCCTCCCCACATTCCGGTTCCTGGGCCCAGACCACCCGCCATGTGGCCATGCCTCAGTGCCTCCATTCAACCCTCTGATTCCTTCCATCCTCTGCGACCAGAGACGCTGCCCACCCCCTCCCACCGCNCACTGCCCTCTCCCTCCCTCCCCCACATCGCCATTCCTGGGCCACGCCCACTCCACCCCCCACCCCCAGTGTCCGTTGTGTGACCTAGTGCACCATGTATTAGCTTCCATGGCCCCACCCCGGCCCCCACCACACCCCCTTCCCCCACCCCTTCTCCCTCGGCGACTTCACCTTTTTTTGCCGCGATAAACGCCATCTCAGCATCTGTGTCTAATGTTGTCTTTTTTGCTTGACATCACACACTCCTTCTTAACCCATCCCCTTCCCTCTCCCTCCTCCCCGCACCTCCACCCTCATCCTAAACTCTTGCCCCCTTGCCCCCAGGGCTCCGGGCACCCAGGGGAGGAGGGTGGGCGAACCCCTGAGGATGGGCCGGGTGGGGGGACAGGAGGGGTGGGGGTTCTCTCTGGACTGGGTGTGTTTCAGGGCAGCAAGTGCTCCAGACTTAGCCTCCAGGGTCCAGCCCCATCAGGAGAACCGACCCCACCACCACCCATACTGGACACTACAACCCCCACACTCCTGGACCCTCAGCCCCACGCAGCATTGCCAACGCACAGCCCCAAGGAGCGCCTGGAGGGTGCCGCAGGGCGGGCCAGAGTCAGGTGAGATGGAATTCCAATTCCAGAGCTGCGGTGGAGTCCTGGGATTTCTCCCCTAGAGCCTCCAACTCCCCACCCGTTCGGAGATTGGAAAAAGAATGTAAGAATGTTACTTCGGTGGTTTAAGCCAGGGTTCAAGCCACCACTGGCTTGAAACAAGCAGCCCTGGGTGCTGGAGGGAAAGCAATGACAAAATGGACCCAAGTATCACAGCCGTCCCAGGCACACATTCAGCTGGAATCTGCATCTTCCGTGGCACAGAACCCGCACGTGGGACAAGACAGAGGAGGCAGACCCTTGGCCGCACACAGGCCTGCCTTGCACATCACCGCATTTCTCCTAAGCAGTATCTTGTGTGAAGTTGGTTCCTAGCAGTTAAACCTGGGAGACCTCTGAAGATGTGAGTTCAGGCCCCTATTAGGAAATCAGATGTGGCATCTCTGGTGGCAGCCGCCACTGGCCATCCGTGTGGGCGTGGGCAGCCACTGCCCCTCCACACCCCTCTGCTTGTGCCTTACATGCCTGGCATTGAAGGTTGCCACCCCCGTGGTAAGGGCCCAGTACTATACCCTTACATTCTTGGGGTGTCAGACGCAGCGGTGACGCTGTACCAAGCAGGTGACGTCTGGCGGGAGAGGGGTTTAGGGTGAGGCCAGTGCTCCGGTTCTCGTGTGACTAGCTCCCTCTCTCTGGATCTCAGTCTCCGCGTCTGGAGAAGGCCCTACCCAGCTGCGCTCCTGGAATATTATAGAAGGATGCCGTGAACCGGTACCCCCAGCCACACCTGAAACGGGCTCGGCATGTGATGGTTACCAGCAGGCTCTCCTGCTGACATAACAGTATCACGTACAGAGGGGCAGAAACCAAGAGACGAGGACAGGACGAGAGCAAAGGAATCAACAGGCTTAGATGGGTGAGCAAGAGACGGCGGTGGAGGTGAAGACAAAGAGGAGGGATCTGCCGGGGTGTGTTTACTCACTAGTTCATTCATTCATTCAACAGACCAAGCACCTACTGTGTTCTCGGGTTTAGGGACATGGCAATGAGCAGGCCAAGTCTCTGTTCTTGTGTTTGCCGTCCATGAGCTGTGTCCCCACCTGGGCACACAGTAAGTGCTTAAAAGTTTGCCATCTTTTATGTCACAGGCACTCGCAGCTCTGCCCTGTGACCCACAAGTATTGCCTGGAATTCAGAAATATCCCAGGTCAGGCCATTTTCATAAAGAGCAGAGGAATTTTCCATCGGAAAGCTGAGAACGTGGAAGGGTTGGGGGGGAAGAAGGTGGAGTTTAGTCTTTGTTCTGCTGTGTGACTTTGGGAAACTCTCATGACCTCTCTGGTCCAGGAGATGGAAAGTAAAAAAGAGGAAGTCAGGATATAGGTGAGTACTGGGGAACTCCTAACTCTCTCAACACTTCTGAGCCTCCCCTGGAGGGGGTGGGAGTGGGGAGAATTGCAGAGAGGTCCTCCATGAGAACGGAGATGAAGAAAGAAGATAGAGGAGTTACCTGGGGGAGAGACGATGCTGGAAACAGTTCTAAGATGGCAAGCAGGTGAGAGAATGGTCCTGGCAGAGGTCTGGGAAGTCTGCAGTGGTTCGAGGCCCACACACAAGAGAGCCGGGCCCTTCAGAAAGAATAGAGAAGGAAGGAAAGGGACAGGAAACAGGAAAGTATCAGGCCTCCCTGGTGGCCTAGAGGTTAAATCCCAGTGCTATCACCACTACTGCCTGAGTTCGATCCCCGGCCAGGGAGGGGACCCACATGGTGCAGCAGACCTCTCCTGTGTCCCCGCTGCTCCCCTCAGCAGAGTGTTTCAGTCAGTCTGCCTGTTCTGCTCCCCGCTCTTGTCGCTGGTGAGTCCTCTCACCTCCCGCGACTCTGGTCTGTACCCCAACGCTATGCAAAAAAAGAAAAAAAAAAGCATCAACAGGAAAAAGATGGAGCTAAAGCTGCCAGGTTTTGCATATATATATCATACGAGATTTTGTTTAAACAAAGTGAATTTTCCTAAGTGCAAGTTTGATTCATGCGAAATCGGGTCACACTTATGCAGGTCCACAGTTGCAGTGTAACTGGCCACCTGCCTTGTATAAGAGGGAGGAAAACATGTCTCAGGGGCAACGACAAAGCCAGAAAAGCTAGCCAAAGAGCCAAGCCTCGGAGTCCACCATCTGGATCCCAAACCTCACAGGCCTAGCTGTCCCCTGTACCCCCAGGCCTCCCCTCTCTGCCCCCCTTCTCGCTCTGTACCTGTCACCCCACCCCGGCCTCACTCTGCCCAGTTCTGTACCTAGGGTTCCTCCTTCCCCACCAGCCATTTCACACTCTGTTCCCACTGCTCCTCTCAGTTCCTCCATCTTCCTCTACCCTCAGGAATCGCAGGCATCAAAGCAGTCCCTGGCCATCCATCTCATCCACCGAGCAGCGCTGGCCTTGAGGGCAAGCAACAGCAGGTGGGGAGTGCCTTCGGGCCTCTTGTCCCTCCTCAGCCCTTAGAGAGGACACCTTCAGGGGACCGCACCCTCGGCAGCTGGGCCTTCCTGCATCTGGCAAGTAGGGGACCTCTCTCAGGTCCGCTCCACTCCCTGCTTCCAACTGCTAAGCCTCATTTTTAAGGGGCTCCCTCTGTCTGCACCTCTACTCTAGCATCCTGGAGGGGTCTCTGTGTCACTCTTTCTGACACCCCCCTCCCCCCTGTTGCCTCAGCTTGCACTTACCTCGCTTCAGTTTACCTTCTGGAGTTCTCTAGGTGTTCCTTTCATCATAACTTCCTCCACGGTCCCCACCATTCATTGTACCCCAGAGGCCTGGGTCTCATTCCCTCCATGTGCTGGCGTGGGGCGGAGGTGGCCGGGCTCTCTCTGCTTGCTGCTCTGAATCACTTCCCAGGTTCTGCCTGGGTCTGCATTTCTCTCCCTCTCTGAGCACCTTCTGCTGCTCAGTGGCGGTGAACAGAATCCACTAGGGCCACTGCTAGCAGAAAGGGACTTAGCGTAGGACGCAGGTTCTAGGACACTTCTGAATCCAGAGCCCAGAACAGGCCTCTTGGGAACTGTTGCCCCCGCCCCAACACTGACACACATACACACCGTGTGCTCAGAAAGCAGGTGCAAAGGCCCTGGGGTAGAATGTGCCTTGGTGTGTGCAAAACAGCAAGCAGGCAACAGTGACGGACACAGAATCAGCAAGGGGAGGGTTGGGGGAAGCGTGGTCAGAGAGGAGGAAAGGGAGCCATATGCTTTACGGTTTTAGGGGCCAATATGGGACTTTGATTGTGACACCAGTGAGAATATTTGGGGGTTCCTGAGGGAGGGCTATGAGTTGCCTCAAGTGTTGACAGGATTCCTCTGGTCTCTTGTCAGGAGAGCCTGAAAGGGGTGGGGTCTGGGAGAGCGGGATCAGCAGGGAGCCCAGACAGCAGAAGACAGCAGTAGAAGCCCAGGCAGAAGAGAAGGTGGCCGTGGGGTGAGGAGGCAGGGCTGGACGCTGACAGACACAAAGGTGCTGACCGAGGTTGCTGGCCAACTGCACGTGGGGCCTGAAAGACAAGGGGCAATGATAATGGCGCATCTTAGGGGTGCGATTTGGTTCCAGTTAGAATTAGAAATTAAGAATCAGGCTAAAGTTAAGAATGGCAGCAGTTGGGCCTCCCTGGTGGCGCAGTGGGTTGAGCACCACAATGTGAGGCATCCGTGGCACAGCAGCGCGAGTTCGATCCCCAGCCAGGGAGGGACCCACATGGCCAGCAGACCTCTTCTGCCTTGCCTGCTCCCATCAGCAGTGTGTTTCAGTCCATCTGTCTGCTCTGCTCCCCGCTCTGTCTCTGGTGACTCCTCTCACCTCTGCGACTCTGGCCTGTACCCCAGCTCTTGTATGCATAAATAAATGAATCTTTAAAAAAAAAAAGTGGGAAAAAAAAGAATGGCAGCAGTTCCCAGCAGTAGAGTTTGGAGTTGAAGGTCATGGTTCAGATAAAGCAGACGACGGGGCTTGCTGTTTGGTGATTTGACCGTCACCTGGGCCAGGGCTGAATGCACAGGACCAGATTTGAGAGTCGTCTAGAACACCGCTTCTAGCTAGGCTCCAAACCGAGGGGCACTTAGGGCTGGCTTTGAATCTAGGACTGGACTGGATCTAGGATCACAGTTAGAGAGACTCTGTGGTGACGACGGGGGCTGAGGTTTGGTCTTGGCCTAGCGTTGGGGCAGCACCAGGGACAGAGGCAGGAGAGACAGAATTGGGCCAGGTTAGAATCATGGCTACGGACCGGTCAGAGCTTTCAGGTGGGGACAGTGCTGAGATTAAGGACAAGCTAGAGCTATGTGCAGGCTTATAATGGACATGGGGCTAGTGCTCCAGCTGAAGCCAAAGGCTGAGTTTAGGGTAGGACTCCTCGAAGGTGATGAGTCAGCTTTTGGCAGGATGTGGGTAGGTTCTGGCTGGGTCAGGCCCTGTGTCTTAACATCAGAGGACACTACTCTCACGTGGGCAGCGCATGCACCCTGGAGCTTCAGGAATTTTGGCGCTGGAGTTTTGTCAGCTCTGGGTACTGGAGCGAAGGGTGGGTGTGGTTTGAGTTAGGTGACACTAGTTTCTGTGACAAACCTCGACTGAAGTCTCAGCAACTTAGGACAACGGTAGGTTAATTTCTGCTCACACAGCTGTGCAGTGTGGATCAAAGCAAACGCGTCCGCATTCGGCTCCACCACCATTAACACAGCAGACACAGAGCCTTCCCAAAGTCTCTCTGTCAGCCTGGAAACGACGCGGTCTCCACTGCTAACCTTCCATTTGCAGAGACACACAATGGTGTCCTCGGCTGAGAACAGTGGGGCCGGCCGTTCTGGAGTTGGTGAGAAGTAGGACTTGATAGTCTTTAACATTGGAGTTAGCGGGCTGAGGAAGACACAGAGCTGAAGGCAGGAGAGATGGAGAAAGAAACACAGGCAGCTCTCCTCCTGAGGCTGCTCATCTGTGTCTACAGGTGCCTCTTTTCTCTTTTGGCCTAAAAGCCTGTCCTTTTGAAATATAAAAAGAGAGAGAGATGGTGGGGGGGTTGGGAGGCAGAGAGGAAAGGGCAGAGGCCAGGGCAGTAAGGCAGCAGAGAACTTAGTGATGGGGAGAGAGGCTAAGAGAGAAGAGCACAAAAACAGAGAAAGATGCAGAAGGAAGGAGGAATAAAGTGCAGGAGTGTGGGACACAGACCCAGGGAGGAGGGAACAACCCCCCCCCCCCGAGGAAAAACAGAGAGAGACAGAGAATGAGAACCAGAACCAGAGAAATCCAAAGAGGGGTGGCCCTGAAGCCCCTTTCGTACCCTCCCTGAGTCAGCCTTCCCCTCTCTCTTCACTCCCGCCCAGCTCCCCTCCCCATGGTTCTCAGTGGACCTACAGCAGTTCCTTCGTTGATGTTAGTAGACAAAGTATCATTTTCTCCTTTTCCTATTTTTTTTTCTTCATAACTTCTGTATGTCTCAGACTAGGAAGGGCACCCCGCCAGCTCTGAGTACCTGTCTTGGAAGCCACGGAAACTTTCCCCCTCTTGCTATATAGATGGAGCAGAACTTTGGGGATGAAGGTAGAAAATAAGTGGCTTTTGGTGAGGGGTGTCCCCACATCACACCAGGTGCCAAAGGAGCGCCTCGGGGTAGGATGTCTGCCCCTCACTAAGTATCCTGGTAGGACCTTTCTCCAGCGTCTGGCTCCTGGTGACCACCGAGGATTCAAGGCCTAATGCTCTTGGGGGGGGGAGGGGAGATTAGGCCAAGGCGCTAGGGGGCGTGGCCAACCCTAGAGAGGAGGGGGCGTGACTAGAGCAGACCAGGCAGTGGGCGTGGCATTCTGTGGGAGAATTGGGGCGGGCCCAGAGTTGACAGGGAGGCGTGGTTTAAGAAGTTTACGGTTGGGATTGGCGGACTGGGGAGGGGCGTGGTCCCGGGGCGGGTCCACGTTAACCCCGGGTCAGAGAGAGGATGGTAGCGGGACATCTTTTGACAAGTCCTCAGAGAGGAAGACCCGGCGAGTATCCAGGTGTCCAAGCGCAGCGGAACACCCAGCGGACACACAGCTAGCCGATGGGGTATTACCTAGCCCACAATGCAGAGTGACGCACTAAATGCAAACGACGGCCGCTGTGGGGTTATCACAGCGCCCGGGCCCTAAGTCTGGCACCCCCTTCTTGAAGCCTCCCAGCAACCTACGAAGTAGAAACTCTTATTTCCGTTTTACAGACAGGAAAAGGAGGCACAGATACGCTAAGTAATTTCCTAAAGAGGCCCAGCGCACGAGACAGGGGCTGGAGCTGAAGCCCCTTCCCGCGCCCGTGCTCTGCTTTACAAAAACACGCTCCCACGGACCCCACGAGCAGACACGAGGTAACCCGCCACGAGTGTCCGGGACACAGCCCCGGGATTGAAGGATCCGCTCCCTTGCGCCCTGTGGCAGCTGTGGGACCCTAACGCAGCCCACTCCCCTCCCTGGGGTCCTCACTGAAGAGAGGACCCTGCTTCCCCAGCTTTCTGGCAGAACTGGAGTCAGACAGCCCATCAGAGCCCCTAACCACTGGGCCTAAGGCCCCCAGGACAAGCCAGGATGGACTCTCGGGAGCCTCCACTCCAGAGAGTGAGTCCGTTTGTGGGGAGTCTGGCTGGAAAGGCTCAGAACAGACACAGGGCGGTCGTCATCCTTCCCAGCTGACCTCATGTGTGTCACACGAAAAGCAGTTACACAGTAGGGTCCTCAGTTTCCCCTCTGGGCAGTGGGGATCATCAAGTATCACCCTGTGGGGGGGTGTTACAAAGACGCGCTTTCTGCTTGGAAAGCTTCCAGAACAGAGCCTGACACAGACCAAGTGCTCTATGGCTGCCAGCCGTTATGATATTATGACTGGGTGTGTCTCAGTTTACCTGTCTGAGGGGCGTGGCACAGGCCAGACAGTCTGGAGCTGATGAAGCAATGAACCCCAACACGGCGTTACCTGTGTTTACATGGAGTCTTTAGCAGATTCTGCCAGTGGACCCCCCCAAATGTGAGAGGCACAGCAAAGACAGACAAATGCGGTGTTTCTCTACACCAGGGATGAAAGGGAGCTTGGGTGGCATCGCTCTGCTTCCACTCCACCCCATGGTGGGGGTTTCCATGTAAAATCCAAGTTTCCCATGTGGTCTCTGCAGACCCGCCCCACCAGCCAGCTCCAAGCCTGACCCAGGTGGACCCCGGTTTCCTCCGCTTAATGAGTTCTCCTCCCTTCCCCAGCTGGCTGTTCTGCTCTTCAAACACTATATACTTTTTAAAAGATCTATTTATTCATGCATATAAGAACTGGGGTACAGGCCAGAGGTGTGGGGGAAGGTGAGAGGACCCACCAGAGACATAGTAGGGAACAGAACAGGCAGACTGACTGAAACACACTGCTGAGGGGAGCAGCAGGCGAGGCAGGAGAGGTCTGCTGCACCATGTGGGTCACTTCCCCGGCCGGTGACAGGGATTGAACTTGTGCTGCAGTGGCTGAGTTGGCTTCATAGTGTGTTGCTTAACCCACTGCGCCACCAGGGAGGCCCTCAAACACTATATTTTGTCTTGCCTCAGGGGCCTTTTACATCTACTTTCCCCCTTTCCAACTCCAAACCCCCTAATCACATGAATAACACCCTACCTAAAGTAATCACACACCACACCTCACCCCACCATCTCTAATGAATACCCTGTTTTAGAATTTTCATAGCACTGCTACTTAGCTATTCATTCATTCACTCAACCAACATGTCTGCTTGTTCACGTGTGCCAGATGCTGTTCTAGACTTGGGCAGCTGCAAACTCAAAGACCCACATTCTCACCCTCTTAACCATTTATTTGTGGGTCTGTTATCCTCCTCCCCCCCCCCCCCCCNCTGTTATCCCCCCCCCCCCCCCCCCACTAAAACTGTGTTCCCAGGGAGCAGAGAGCATTCCTGTCCTTCCATTTAAGAGCAGGTGCTTTTAAAAACATTAAAATGTATCCTAAACAGGATCTTCGCACATTCTGACATGACTTCCCACTAATTACTCAGTGATTACACAGGGGAGAGGCACCTTCTCCGTGATAGTTAGAATACACCCCACCTTAAGCAAGGAATGGACTCCCTTAAGAGGCATCTCCATTAAGGAGGCAAACTGAGGTCACGTGCCCAGCACCCCCCCACCCCAAGACAAACTGGTACTGTGGTTACCCAAGTGCTTATGTCTGACCATGAGAAAATATCAGACACTCTACCAAACATCTGATCTATTTTTTTAAAGATTATGAATACAAGAGCTGGGGTGCAGGCCAGAGGTGCTGGGGGTGAGAGGATTCACCAGAGACAGAGTGGGGAGCAGAACACACAGATACACCGAACGAAATACACTGCTGAGGGAACAGCGGCCAAGGCAGGAGAGGTCTGCTGCACCATGTGCGTCAGCTCCTTGGCCGGGGATCGACCTCGTGCTGCAGTGTCTGTGGGTAGCTTCACAGTGCAGTGCTTAATCCATTGCACCACCAGGGAGGCCCCACGGTTAAGTTTTGGGACTTAATTCTGAGCTTCACAGAGAACTGAAGATGCATTTAAGCAGGAGCCATACACTCTGATAGCCATTCTAGAAATCTCATCTGTTGCTCCACTTCCTCTCTGCCCACCCCCAACCCAGCCACCAGCACCCCTCATGGACCACACTTGGCCCCCAGCTTCTAGACTCGACTCCCGCAGGCTGTTCCCCAACCCAGATCCAGAGGACACTGTTAGATCCTGAGTTAGCTCATATCCCTCCTCAGCATCACTGGCACCCACCTCATTCAAACACAACCCTAAGTCTACACAGTAGCCTATAGAGCACCCCAAGGTTTTTTCATCTCCATTATCTATTACCTCCTCTCCCTCTCAGCCCACCCAATCTATCTACCCGCTGGTGTGTACCAGGCCTGCGCTGACCTCAGGGCCTCTGCACTTGCTGTTCCCTGTCTGGAACACTCTCTGCCCCCAGACATCCCTCTCTCACCTCTTTCAAGACTCCTTAAATATCACCTCCTTCAAGAGGCCTTCACTGACCACTCCCTAGCTCCTTCCCATCTTTATTTTCCTATAAGCACATAGCCCTGCTGACATACTGTACTCCATCTGTCTTTCTTTTTTTTTTTTTAAAGATTTATTTATTTATGCATACAATCACTGGGGTACAGGCCAGAGGTGTGTGGGGGGGGGTGAGAGGATTCACCACAGAGAGCAGGAAGCAGAACAGGCAGATCAACGGAAGTACACTGCTGAGGGGAGCAGCGGGCGCAGCAGGAGAGGTCTGCCGCACCATGTGGGTCCCCCGCCTGGCCGGCAGCAGGGATCGAACTCATGCTGCAGTGGCTGCGGTTTGCTTCATAGTGTGTTGCTTAACCCACTGCGCCACCAGGGAGGCCCTGTCTTTCTTTTTTAAAAAATATTTATGTATACAAGAGCTGGGGTACAGGTCAGAAGTGCAGGGGGTGAGAGGATTCACCAGAGAGAGAGTGGGGAGCAGAACAGGCAGACTGACTGAAACACACTGCTGAGGGGAGCAGCAGGTGAGGCAGGAGAGGTCTGCTGCGCCATGTGGGGAAGCTCCCTGGCTGGGGATGCTTCATAGTGTGGTGCTTAACCCCTTGAGCCACCAGGGAGGCCCCTCACCTTGCTCTTTGTTGACAGAACTGCCCTGAGAGTTTAATGAAATCTCATAAACCAGAGCTCAGCACACAGAAAGAGAGGACCATGCTAGTCCTGGGGGGGAGGGGGAGGGGAAAAGGGAAGAGGCGTGGGGGGTGGGAGGCACTTCTCTTTCCTGGTCTTCACATGCCCCGTGCTGAGTCTCTGCCCTCCTGGGAGACCCTGCTGCCTCTAAGGGTCTCTCCTCTCTATCTCAGGGTTCCCTCCTCCAGACAGCCCTCGCCCCTCCCCCACCCTCCTCAGCGCTGCCCACCTGTCCCCCATAAGCTGTTTTCTGCAGGCCCCAGGCTGAGAGGAAACTCACAAGTAAACAGGGCATCTGTGGAGCCAGTCAGCAGAGGGGGAGGCCCCTGGGGCATCAATGCCTGTAAACACCCAGCCTGGTGAATTTCTCACCAGTATCAGCTCTGACTTTCCCTCAGTCCACAGCAGCCTCCTACATGGAGGAGGGCTTGTCTGAGGAGCCCCAAACTTCAGTGACTCACCCAGGAGAACAGCAGGGTGAGAATGCGGGGGTGGAGGAAGGTGCCCTGACCCCAAGCAGAGTCTTTGAAGAAAACTAGGAAAAAGTAACAGAAGCAAGCAACAGAATTAGTCTCCAAACTATGGGTAACAGGGACCTCGAGACCACTGCCCCTCTGCCTCCCGCAGCCACTGCAGACACCCACAGATGCCGCAGATACCCACAGATGCCGCAGCCACAGTAACCAGCCCCTGCGTGGCCCTGCCACCCAGGGGGTGCGCTGCGGCTTCTGTGGAAAACACACCCCAATGACCTCTGGGACTTGATCTTCCTGTGGTGGTCGACAAGCCTCATCTGTGGCCCAGACACCCCGTCCTTCCTAGTTTCCCTCCTCCTTCCATCCCTGGGCTGGCAGGTCCCCCCACACTCCCCTGGTCTCTGGTGACCAGGCAACCACAGCGGGTGGACGCCCCGGGGCCGGGGCTTGAGCTCCGGAGGCTCACTGTCCACACAGCCGCGGACAAGCGCGAGGCCTGAGTTTGCCCTTCCTCATCTGCAAAACGAGGATATGAACAGGCCCGAGGGGGCTGGGGAGGAATTAGAGATGGCACAGGCAAAGCCCTCGTGACTCTGGGCACCGAGTCAGGCGCCGCAAGGACATGCTCAGTTAGGAAGTGTCCTTAAGGTAACTGAATTCGCTGTATCTGAACTGGGATTTTTTTATTCTTTTTTTCCACTCTTTTTATTAATTAACATTGAATGAAACCCCCCACGCCACATCCTGTGCTGTTTACAAGCACAATCACAGTCCCTGCTCTGGGCCAGTGGGTGACCTCATGCTTTTTGACACATGGGAAACCGAGGCTTGGAGAGCCAAGCAGTGAGTCTGACTGCTCGGTTCGTGGGTGGCAGAGCAAGGCTCGAGCCTGGGGGGCTGATCACTGATTGCCAGCCACGATGTTGTCTGCCTCCTAAAATGTGGGGGCTTAGTGCTCAAGTCCCCCTGCCTCCTGGCCCAGTGTCTTCAACCCCATACAACAGAGCCTTCCTCCTCCCGGAGGTGAATGGACAGAAAACCTCACAGCCGGTCATATGCACACGCCCGTGCCTTTCCCTCCAGGTTTCTAGAAAGTGCTCGGGATGCACGCAAGTGAATCCGAGCACCCTGGCCAGGAACCAGGGTTTTGAGATACTGAAACATGAATTCTTACCTTCCACATCTGCAAAACCAGGAAGTGGGGGGAGGCGGTCCAGGCTGGAAGACACTTTGTAGCTCTTACACGTATTCATTTATGTGTTAATCCCACTGCTCAGTGGTGATCAAGGCCAACTGAGGCAATGGTGCAGGAGAAGGCACGGTTCTGCCTGGAGTCTGGTCAGTTACCTGCCGCCTGTGTGAGCACAGAAAGCGAATGAACCTCCCTGAACAGTTGCGGCCACTGTCAATCAGGAACAGTAAGTACTTAGCTCAGGAAGGCCTGAGGGATGAAGGACCCAGACCCATGAAGGGCGTGGGAACAGCCTTAGTCCCTTGGGACTATCTGCCCCTGGGGCGCATAGCCCAGAAGGAGAGAAACAGAACAATCCACTGTCAGGAGCCTCCCTGGTGGCGCAGTGGGTTAAGCAACTCACTATGAAGCAGACCTCACCTCAGTCACTGTAGCACGAGTTCGATCCCTGCCTCCGGCCAGGGAGGGGACCCACAGGGCGCAGCAGACCTCTCCTGCCTCGCCTGCTGCTCCCCTCAGCAGCAGTCAGTCTGCCTGTTCTGCTCCCCACTCTGTCTCTGGTGAATCTTCTCACCTCCCGCGACTCTGGCTTGTACCCCAGCTCTTGTGTGCATAAATAAATAAATCTTTTTTTTAAAGATTTATTTATTTATGCATACTAAATAAATAAATCTTAAAAAAAAAAACAAAAAAAAAACCACAATCCCCTGTCAGTACTAGAGGGGGCAGGGCTGGATGGCATGGCCCAGAGGAGTTGGCCGACCCAGGGCTCCGGAGGGCTTCCTGGAGGAGGACACACTTTGGCCAATGGGCTCACCTTGGCCGCCATCACTAGTCTGTAACCCCACGAGCTCCAACACCCACTTCATATGACTGTTTGAAATGCCCGAGTATTCTGACATTAAACACAGGAAATCCAGCCCACCAACACACAGCTTCTCTTTTCAAAAATCGATAAAGATCCTCACTGAACGTCAAAGGAGAAACCAAGAGGTGGCTGTGTATGATAAAACCATCGTCTGCTTCGTGCCGACAGCCTCAGACACGGCTCAGCACGTCTCCCCAGGCGGACACCAGCGCCTGCGCCAGACTCACCTGACGGAGACGGGGCCAGCGCAGCGGTGACCAGACGGCTCCCACGGGCAGCACCGTCTGGGATGAGCCGCTTCTAGAGACACTCAGCAGCTCGGGGAAGGTCCCCAGCCCGGCCACGGGCAGGCCAGGTGATGGAGGCAGCACTGCATTCCAGGAAAAGTCCGTGTGCATCTTTACATGTGGGAGAAGCACTTCCCATTCAGATGCAAAACACAGTGGGGACCTGGCCTTAGTCCACAGCGTGGGTTTCTCTACCTACGACGGCCAGTGGGTGCTGGAAAGCTAAGTCGGGGCAGGCTAGAACCTGGCAGTGTGGGCTGCTGAGACAGCCGGCCTCGCTGGCCCTGGTCTCCAGTCCAGTCGCACCTCCCATCACCGCAGCAAACCCCAGAAGCCCCTCCATTTCCAAAGCATCCCGTGGGGAAAGAGCACAATCTGGTGGCATCCAGCCCCTGCACCCCAGCTCATATTTTTTTTTAAGCTTTATTTATTCATGCACACAAGAGCTGGGGTACAGGCCAGAGTCGCGGGAGGTGAGAGGACTCACCAGAGACAGAGTGGGGAACAGAACAGACAAACAGACAGACTGGAACACACTGCTGAGGGGAGCAGCAGGGAGACAGGAGAGGTCTGCTGCGCCCTGTGGGTCCCCTCCCTGGCTGGGGATTGAACTCGCACTGCAGTGGCTGTGGATGCTTCACAGTGCAGTGCTCAACCCCTAGTGCCACCAGGGAGACCCCCATCCCAGCTCATCTTGGGTGTCTCACTCTGTTCTTGCCACCCCAGGCCCCCTGCTGTCCAAGATTTTAAGGCTTCCATACCTGGTCTTCCTCTTCCAGAAGATTCTTCTTTGTGGTCTCAGCTTCCAGGCCACCTCCTCCAGCCCAGCCTAATGTGTCCTATCAGATATTTAGTTCTTGAGGGCTCATTTTCATTTGTCCCCAGGTCAGTTACTCACCAAACAGACACAAAAAGTCAAGGTCCCGGTTGAGTTTCCAGGGCCCAGCACAAAGGGTCTCGATGACTGTGTGTTGACTGTTCCAGAAAAGCCATGGAATGAGGGTGGAGGAAGACTTCCTGGAGGTGGTGTGGGCGGGAGACCAGGTGACCACTTGGTCTCGGAGGTGAGGAACACTTTGGGAGGATGCCAGGCCAGGGGGTGGGTCTCCTAACTGAAACTGCCGTGCCCAAGCTTGCTCCTGAGTTACTGGAGCGTAAATTTACTGGGTGTAAATTCAGCAGTGCCGTTTCCCTGCTGTGTGACCTTGAGTATATACCTTGACCTCTCTGAGCCTCAAATCCTTCTCCATGGAAATGACAGTGCCCACCTCCACCAGTGGGTGAAAGAGATGGTGTCCATGAACACTGAATGGGGTAGTCTACTCCTGACACCTGTGTGCTGGATCATCGGCTTTCAGTTCAGGACGTGATGAAAAACTGGGCCTTTATCCAGAAGAGGTAGAGGGAGCACATGTTTGGGAGTCCTGCACTGTGTTAGAGTTCAAGCTGTTCTGTTTGCATGCTGTGTGACCCCGGGCCAGTGACTTTCCCTCTCTGAACTTTGGCCGGCTTGTCTGTGTCATGGGAAGCATGGGAAGCATGGTTCTCCCGGGGTTTGTTGGGAGAATCGCGTGAAGGCAGCGTCTGGCTTGTTGGGGCTGTTACTGCAGGAAGGGTATTGCAGGCCCCGGCCTTAGAGGAAGGGAGAGTGGAGGTGGGGGCACGTGCAGACCCGGAGACTTCCTGACCAGAGAGGAAAACTGAAGCTCAGGGAAGGGGACAGGCCTTTCTCTGGAGGGCACGGTGCTCCCTGGACAGAGCAGGGGCCAGGGCCTGGGCTGGGCAGAACCTCCCTCCAGACTCCTCAGGGCATTCCAGCCAGGTGGGAGTCACTGTGAGGGAGTGGGCCCTTTAAATGCTAAGCTCCACCTTTGCTTAGAAGGGTCTTTGGGGAGTATAAAAGGGGGGGTGCAGTTCCTCTCTGCTCCAGAACACAACCTGCTGCTCCCACCCACCGGCCCCTGGCTCTGGCTTCTCACTGGCCCCTGGCTCCGGCTTCTCACTGGCTACGCGCCACCCACCCCTGGCTGCCATGCAGCTTCCGCTCTTCGACATGTGGAAGGACTACTTCAACCTGAGCCAGGTGGTGCTGGCCCTGAGCCGGAGCCGGGGGCAAAGGCTGGAGGCCCCGGACATGGGGGAGCCCAAGCCTGGGCCCCCAGCAGGGCAGGATTCGGGGCCAGCAGAGCCAGGGGCCAGCGGGCCCCTGGGCACCCTGTGCAACTTCTGCAAGCACAACGGGGAGTCCCGGCACGTGTACTCCTCGCACCGGCTGAAGACCCCGGAGGGCGTGGTGACCTGCCCCATCCTGCGGCACTACGTGTGTCCCCTGTGCGGGGCCACCGGGGGCCAGGCGCACACGCTCAAGTACTGCCCGCTCAACGGGGGCCAGCAGTCCCTGTACCGCCGCAGCGGGCGCAACTCGGCCGGCCGCAAGGTCAAGCGCTGAGGGTGGGGTGGCCCCACGCCCGCCCCAGCCCCCTGCTCCACCCCACCATGTTCCTGGACTCTGCCCCGACTCCCCCTGCAGCCAGAAGTCCGCGGAGGCTGGATCCTGCCAGTGGACGCTGCCGGGGAGCCAGACCACCCTGCCCTTGGACCTCGGGACCCCGCGGGCTCTGTCCCAGGGTGCTGGATTCTTGGTGCAGCTGGACCTCCGTCCACCCTTCTGGACGGCCCAGCCCTGTCCCCTTGGACTCTCCGGGCCCCTTGGGAGGGGGATGCCCATTCCCTGTGAAATCCAAGAGCCCCTGGACCTACGCACCCGCTGGGCTCTCCCAGGCCCACGCTGAGGGCCTGGCGACAGTGAGCACGGCTGCCCCAGCGCACCGCGAGGCCGCCAAGACGGCTGCAGACCGAGGCCGGCTTCTCTCGGGTCTTCCTTCGGCCGCCGCTGACCTGCGGCACCTCGGACCAGCGCCCTCCGACCTGCAGCTGCCGGCCAGCAGGAGCTGGCGGTGGGGGCGCGGAAGGGCACCCGGGCAGGCTCCCCTCAGGGTGGCGAACTCCGGGGTGAGCGGACACCCTCGTCTCCCTGCCGCTCCCTGTGCCCCTTCGGACCCCACCCGCACATCACCCCAATCACCCAGGACCCTTCCCCGCTGAGGGCTTGAGCGCGCCACCTCCCTCTCACCGCCCCCAAATCACGAACGTTTGTTTGCTCCAGGTTGGTGTTCTCCTTTTTTTATTTTCTTCCATCCTCCAGCAGTGAAGCGGAAAGGGGCCTCGGTGCCCGGATGGAAATGGCAACTGCCTAGATTTTATTTGAGAGGCAAAGAAGCGGCCCTTCGGATTTTAAGTTATTTGGGTTTGGGCTCAGGGCTCAGGGCTGAGCTCCGCTGAATAAAGAGCATTTCTGGTTATCTTTGAAATCACCCGGAATGTTTCTGTCTTCTCACGGCCCCGCCCAGGAGGCTGGAAGGGGGGAGTCGGACTGGCAGGGGGCTGTGGGGAGGGGAGGCAGAGCGGAGGGGCCGCTCCCTCTGGGAGGCCCTCCAGACACCCTCCCACACAGGCCTGGGGAACTGGTTCCCAGCGTCCACTGGACCCCAGGTGCCCTTTCTGCCCCTTCTTCCAGCTTTATTGGCGCCCCTCCCAGCGAACAGCAGCTTTGTGGGAGTGCTTAAACTTGGGGCTCCCAGCGCCTGCTGGAGAAGTGGTGCAAAGGCAAGTCTCTGCCTTGGGGAGACACATTTCCACGTGAAATGTCACCTACAACTTCAGCGCTGTTGCCCCGCTCATGCACCACCCACCTCGGGCAGGCGTTGGCCCAGGCAAAGCAGGAGGCCCCTGCCGGCCTGGAGCTGACGTCCCAGGGGGGGCAGGGCCCAAAGAACTGAGGAAACTGAGGCAGAGGGGAGCGGAAGGGTGTTCAGGTGGAGGAGACAGCCCTCCCAGACCATGAGGCAGGCGACTGGCCCAGTGCAACTGGGGTTCCCAGGAAGAGGGGAAGTTCCAGGATCCCTGCCCCACCCTAAGTAGGATGGAGCTGAGCAGGGATAAGAAGATGCTGGAGAGGAGACTGGAGAAGAAGGAAGCAGGATGGAGAGCAGCGAGGAGACCTGGAGGAGGCACGTGGGGCAGAGACATGCAGAAACTGCGCCTGCTTCTTGGTCCTGGACTGGTGGGAACAGCTGCGGGTGAGAGACCTGCGGGGGAGCCTAGCAATGGCAGCGTTTATCTTGAGAGGAGAACCCTCCCTGCCCTGGTCTCAGAAGGAGCAGCAGCCAGTTGAGGAAGAGGTAAGAGCAGGCTGTGGGGGCTAAGTCTCAGCACCATCCCCCTGCTCTGTCTCTGGGGAGTCCTCGCACCCCCACACCCCAAGGGGGCCAGAGACTTGGAATCGGAGTCCTGCACTCCTTGGTGAAACCTGACCGAGTGCTGTCTTGACTCTGAAGTCCACGCCAGACTCTGCCTCCGGCGCAGAGAAGCGGACCTCTCAGGACCTCTGCTCAAGGTCCTTTTCCAAAGGCGGGTGCCCTGCAGCCTGCCGTTGGGCTGCGCTCCTCCGGAACTCCACTCCCTCTCTCCTCTGCCTTGTGCTCACCCCCGAGGCTCCAAACAGTGTCCCCCCTTGTGTGTCACCACCCACCTGGAGAAAGCACAGCCCACAGGCCTGGAGCTGGGCGCCGGGAGGGGAGGGGAGGGGAGGGTCCCAAGAGCCTGAGCTGGAGTTCGGACTTTCTACCCTCAAGGGTGGGGGCGGGGGGGGGGAGTAGAGGGGTGGGGCTGAGCTGAGAACCACCAGTATTCTGCCCCAGAACCCACCAAATCAACCAAACAGTAGGGGGAGAAACAGGATGCACCCCCTCCTCCCCCCAGAGCTGGGGTGTGGCTGTGGGCCTGGGTGAGCCTGGGGGGGGGGTGTGCTGCCCCAGGCAGGAAGCTGATAGCCTTTCAAGTGAGGTCTTGGAGGACAGGGTCACAGTTTGATTAAAGCACTGACTTTGAGGGCCTCCCTGGTGGCGTAGGGGTTAGGTCTCAGCACTATGAAGCTAATGGCAGCCACTGCAGCACAAGTTCGATCCCCAGCTGGGGAGCTGACCCACATGGCGCAGCAGACCTCTCCTGCCTCGCCCGCTGCTGCCCTTAGCAGTGTGTTTCGGTCAGTCTGCCTGTTCTGCTCCCCGCTCTGTCTGGTGAATCCTCTCAACTCCCGCGACTCTGGCCTGTACCCCAGCTCTTGTATGCATAAATAAATAAATCTTTAAAAAGAAAGAAAGACTTCCTGATGGACTCCCAGCCCCACACCTTGACCTCTGAGGGCTACCACCCCGGTTGGGCACCCCACCACCACTCTAGGCCCCTCCTCACTGGGCACCCACCTTCCAACTTTGCTCCGTCAAGTCAGTTCCTAAAGGACTTCTTTTTTTTTTAATTATTTTTTACTTTGGTGTAGAAGAACTGGGGGACAGGCCAGAGGTGAGGGGAGGTTGGTGGTGAGAGGACTCACCAGAGACAGAGTGGGGTGCAGAACGGGCAGATGGACTGAAACACACTGCTGAGGGGAGCAGCGGGTGGGACAGAAGAGGTCTGCCTGGCCATAAATGGGTCAGCTCTGTGGCCATCTCAGGACCACCCGCCACCCCCACCCCCACCCCCGTGGTTGCCACCTCATGTAAAAGCCTGAGTCCCTACTCCGGGAAGTGGCTCCCTCCACCCCACCCACTCACCTCTCGTGTTCCTAGAATAAAGCAGGCAAGGCCTGGCTCTGGCTGCAACTCCTCCCTCACCTCCTGGTCCCCACTTAAATCTTACCTTCTCAGGGGGCCCCCCAGAGCCACCTTATTCTAAAACTACAGGCACACCTAATACCCCTGTGCCCCACCCTGTTCCTACTTCCTTTTTCTTCATCTATCTCACTTTTTTACTTAATGTCTTTTTTTTTTAAAGATTTTTTATTTATTTATGCATACAAGCACTGGGGTACAGGCCAGAGGTGTGGGGGGGTGAGAGGATTCACCACAGAGAGCGGGGAGCAGAACAGGCAGATCAACCGAAGTACACTGCTGAGGGCAGCAGCGGGCACAGCAGGAGAGGTCTGCCCCACCATGTGGGTCCCCCCCTGGCTGGCAGCAGGGATCGAACTCGTGCTGCAGTGGTTGCGGTCTGCTCCATAGTGCGTTGCTTAACCCACTGCGCCACCAGGGAGACCCTTTACTTAATGTCTTTTTTGACTATTTGTTTCCACCAAAGTGAGCTCCGTGAGGGTGTAGATTTTTTGTCTCTCCTGTTCACTGCATCTGCGACTGTGTAGGCGGTCAGTAGTTGTTGGATAGACGGATGAAGCACCGCTTATTCAATGACCTTGAGGATGCTGCGGGATGCTGAGCCTCAGTGTCTGTCCAGCTTAACTCTCACCCTGCCGTCCCGCTCACCCAGTTCAGTCTCGACTCAAACCTGCCTTGACACATGTGCTTAAGGTCTCACTGGCACCAGGATCACCCTTCTTACACACCGAGAAACTCCCTCTCCCTGAGCCATGACGTCAAAGTGTGTGTGTGTTGGGAAGACGGCCAAGGATGGAAGGTTGATGCGTTGTCGTGGTTACCGCACCCGGCCTGGGGCGGAGTATCCCCAGGGTGTCCCGCCCCTGCAGGGTTCTCACATCCGGAGCAACCCCGCACAGGGGCCTGGGGCGGGTGTGAGGGGGTGGCAACCCTCTTTCTCACGTCCCCCACATCCCTCCCACGCAGTTGTCAAGGAAACGAAGCGCTTCCCTCCAGCGCTGCCTCTCTCCCGCAGCTCCCGAAGACACGTGGATAGTTAGGGGGATAGTTAGACTAGAAGGCAGATCGAAAGGAGGGACGCCGCTTGGCTCCAACTCTTCAGCATCTCTCCCACCTCCTCCACGGATTGCTGCGCCTGCGCCGGGTCGGGGGCGCGGGTACCAGCGCGAGCCCGGCGCCGGGAGTACGCAAGCGTCGGGCCGAGTCTCGCGCGTGCTCCGTCGTGGCAGGTGACGGCTAGGGGCTCGAACGCGAAACTAACTTTGCGCCTGCGCACCTGAGGCCCGCTCCTGGAGGCCGGTAGAGGGCGATTCTGCGCTTGCGCCGTGGGAGGGGCGTGAAAGCCCGGCGGTGAGGGCGTTGGGGGCCGGCTGGGAGTAGGTGCGCCTGCGCGCTGGTCGCCGAACGGCCGGGGGCGGGGCCCCAGGTCTGGAGGGAGAGAGGCGGGGGGCGGAGGGAAGAGGCCGCAGAAGCCCGAGCCTTGACCGACGGGCAGGCGGGGGCTGCGGCGGCGCCGGTGAGTGACTCGCGGCCCGACTCGGTCCCCACCCTCGGCTACCCTCACTCTTCCCAGAGTCCCCCATAACCGCCGATGTCCCCTCCTAGCCCAGGGTTCGCACTACCTTTAAAGCTCCCCTTAATTCCTGGCAATTCCCAGAACTCCCACAATCCCCGCAGACCCTGGTTTTCTAATATTTTATAGTCCCGGCTCCTCCACTGTCCTAGGAACCCCCAACTCACCATTATTCCTGGACATCCCCTCCGAGGAGCCTTGGAAACATCGTCCTTACCGGCGTCCCATTGCCCCGGAACCCCCAGAGCGCTCCGCTGCTCCAGATCGCCTCCTCCTTGCTGCATCTCCCCTTCAGCATCTCCTTACCCTCACTACCCGCTTCTTCTTAAACCTCTGAGACACCCCCATTCTCTCATTTCGCATTTTCCCATGCCCCCATTCTCCTTTAACTCCTGCAGACACCCCCTCGTCTTCACTTTTCCTCATTCCCCACAACCTCTCGAGACCCTCCCCCAATTTCCATCAACTCCTCGGCGGCACTTTGCGCCGCGCGAAACAACACGAGCGCTCAGCCGGTGTCAGCTATTAATAGGCACTCTGCCGGCCCCCCGCAGCCGGTCGCCCCCGTCTGCCCTTCGCCCCCACCCCAGGCCGGGGGGGACATAACCGGTGTCGGGGCGGTCGGGGTGGGGCGGGCGGCGCTGGGACGCCAGATCCCCGCCAGCGCCATGCGCCCTGTGCCCGCAGCGCCGGCGCCCCCCATGCGCCAGGCGGCCGGACAGCGGCGTCGGGGGGCGCCATGGCCTCAGCGGCGGCGGGCGAAGCGGAAGAGACCACCCGGCTGCGCAAGCCGCGCTTCTCGTTCGAAGAGAACCAGATCCTGATCCGGGAGGTCCGCGCCCACTACCCGCAGCTGTACGGCGCACAGAGCCGTCGGGTGAGCGTGGCCGAGCGGCGGCGCGTGTGGGACGGCATCGCTGCCAAGATCAACGGCATCACCAGCTGGAAACGCACGGGGCAAGAGGTGCAGAAGCGCTGGAACGACTTCAAGCGCCGCACCAAGGAGAAGCTGGCCCGCGTGCCGCACTCCACGCAGGGCGCGGGGCCTGCAGCGGAGGACGCCTTCTCCGCGGAGGAGGAGACCATTTTTGCCATCCTGGGGCCGGGTGTGGCAGGGCCAGGAGCTGGTGCAGGGGCCGAACAGCCCCCCGCGGCCGCTTCCTCACAGCCGCCGGCCCCAAGTGCCTGCGCTCAACGCTTTGTGTTGTTGGAAGACCGCAGGGAGGACCGACAGGCAGGTGAGTCCCTTCCCCGGTGCCTTAGAGTGTGCTGTGTGCCTGGCGGCGCGTTCCAAGCCCTCGTTGTGCCTCGTCCAACCCTCTGTGGCTGCTGCTGTCTTCCCCGTTGAGACTTGGGGCAAGTGAGGTCCAGGCAAGTGAAGTGACTGGCCGCCAGCGCACCACACGTGACTGTCAGTCAGAAATCGAACCCTGATCGCTGAGGCCGACTGAGTTCCCAGTGACTCTGGAGGTGGCCTGTCTGGGCTCGGGTCTCAGCGCTGCGGCTCAGCGGTGTCATTTTGAGTCAGTTACTGCAGTTCAGGTGCTGCCTCTGTGGAATGGGGAGAAAAAACATCCCAAAGGATGTTGTGAAGATTGGGTGCGTTGATATGCATAAATTGCTCAGTAGGGCAGCTCCTGATTTCTGGACTCTGTCATCTTTCTTGATTTAGTTACCGGTTCTGTGAGGCATCTTGCCGTTTGACCATTTTGTAAATCAAACATTAGGGAGGTTTGGTGACTTGCCCTGAGGCCGGGACAGCTGAGTGGTGAGACTTACTACTTAGCCTTGACTCTGGGTGATTTCTTCTACAACTGTCTCGGGGCACTTGCGCTGTGTTGCTGGGCAGCGTTGGGGACACAGTGATGACTGACACTTCATCAGCCCCGCTCCCCTAGGGCTTCTAGGCCAACAGGGGGAGGAGGACACAGACCCCTGCACAGACAGTGATGATTCAGAGCAGGTAGACCTGAGCTGTAGGGGTCCAGAGGATGCCCCTGACCAATCCTGGAAGATCAGGGAGGGCTTCCTGGAGGAGGCAGTGTCAGCCCTGAGATGTAAAGAGTGAGGATGAAGAAGTGGAAGAGTTAGAAGGAGCAGTAGGGCAGTGACTTGGAGGCAAGAAAGTGACTTAGCTGGTTTAGGAAGCTGAGAAAGTTTTCCCATTGGGGCAGGGAGAGGGGAGGACGGAGAGTGGGAAGACTGAAGAAAGGAAATATTTTGAAATGAGGTCCTAGAGGTCAGCAGAGGTCAGCCCATGCTAAGCCTTTAGCTTGAGGCAAGGAGTTTGAATTTTATTTGGAGTGCCGTGGGGAGTCACTGGAGGACTTGGGGCAGGCAGTATGGACACGATCAACTAAGGCAGTGCAGGATCTTGGAATTCAGAGAGGTTCGTTCAGCCACCCAAGGTCACAGTGCAGCTGGAGCACCGGTTGTGTCCAGCGCACAGCCCACATACCTGACTCAACTACCGGGCTGTAGATTGTCTGGCAGTAACCACAGTTACTATTGACTGAGAATAATGGTTGTGCCAGAATTAGAACACGTGTGGTTTGTCAGTGAAGGTCAGCACTTTGAAGTTTATCTTGTGGGCATCTGTGAGGCATGCTAGTGTCTTAACTAGGAGGGAGACAATCACTGGGGTTTTGTGTCCTCAATATGAATCAAACTTCTGTGTCGGTAGCTGTGAAGCGGCTCCATTGAACCAGTGCAGAGGTGGCAGTTTATTTTTTCAAAAGCTCTACAACCTCTTCCTTCCTTCCTTCACTGACTCAACATACACTGAGCACCCATGCCAAGGCACACACTGTGGTAGGCGCTGGAAGTACAGTTTCAAAACAGACAGTCCCCCTTATGGAGCCAACATTTCAGTTGTGGAAGACGAGACAAACAAGTAATTCCCAAGACAAATCACAGGCCAGGAGGTGAGAAAAACTAGGAAGTAAAAACAGAAGTTCAGGTAGTGATCTATAGATAAGGTTGTCAGGGAGGGTGTCTCCAAGGAGGTGAAATGTGAGCAGAAAACTTCAAAGGGACATGGAACCATGGATGATAGCTAGGGAACAGTCGCCAGAGGAAAGAGCAGGTGCAAAGGCCCTGAGGCAGCAGTGTCCTGAGAGCATCCTTGATTAGCATCTCACAGATTAGCCTCTGTATAATATGTAATAGAGAGGAACTGCTGTAATCGAAGGGCTGGAGGTGCCCTTGATGATGACCTGGAGGGACTCCAAGCAGCTGCAATTTCCTGTCCCCTTATGAGAGCCACTGGCTCCCCTCCTGCCCACAGCCCCGGGTCAAGGGGTAGTGTGAAAAGCTCTGGACTCTGGACTGTCAGACTCAGACTTTTCTTTTTTTTTTTTTTTAAAGATTTATTTATGCATACAAGCGCTGGGGTACAGGCCAGAGTCGTGGGAGGTGAGAGGATTCATCAGAGACAGGGGAGCAGAACAGGCAGATCAGCCAAAATATACTGCTGAGGGGCGCAGCGGGCGAGGCAGGAGAGGTCTGCTGTGCCCTGTGGGTCAGCTCCCTGGCTGGGGATTGAACTTGTGCTGCTGTGCAGCGGATGCTTCACAGTGTGGCACTCAACCCGCTGCGCCACCAGAGAGGCCCAAATGCCTCCTCTCCTATTGCCAGGCTCTGTGCCACCCTCTGGGCCTCAAGCCATCTCATCTGTAAAATAGGCTGTTCATGACAGCACCTACCTGAGAGAAGGGCCGTGAAGACCTGGCGAAACAACGGAGGAGGGCTTAGCCGTCACCCAGGCCTGAGCAGGAAAAGTGTCTGCACTGTTATCCGTAGCTCTGGTTATCAGCTCTCCAGCCTCCCCTGCCTCCTGTGGCCCAGGGAGGCTGGGTGCATGGCGTCCGGGGCTCAAGGGCACTGCTGGCTTGGAGAGGAGGAGCTGTGAGATGTGACTTGAGGAACGGGTGACGGGCTTCCCTGAGTAAGGACACCGAGCAGGCCACCGTGGTGAGTGAGCCTGTGGAGGGGGCAGCTTGGGCACTGGCCGCAGGGCAAGGACGAGGGAGGGATGCACTGCTGGGGGGAGGGTGTAGGGGGGGAGGGCAAAGGCTCCTGCTCCTCCACCAGCGCCTGCCTTCCTGGAAGCCACAGGTCTTCTCTCATGAAAAGAAATGATTTTGTGCTGGACATTGTTCTAGGTGCTCTGTAAAAAGCAGTGCCTGAGGGTGCGCCATCAGGAGGAGCAGACAGCACCCCAGGCAGGTGGAGATAAGGGCAATAAAAGAAATGGGGGGCCTCCCTGGTGGCATGGGATTGAGCACCGCACTGTGGAGCTTCTGCAGCCACTTAGGTGTGAGTTCAATCCCGGGCCAGGGAGGGGACCCACATGGCGCAGCAGACCTCTCCTGCCTCACCCGCTGCTCCCCTCAGCAGTGTGTTTCAATCTGTCTGCCTGTTCTGCTCCCCACTCTGTCTCTGGTGACTCTTCTCACCTCCCCCCCCCATACCTCTGGCCTGTAGCCCAGTTCTTATATGCATAAATAAATAAAGTCTTCTTAAAAAAAAAAAGAGAGATCAGGTAGGAGCACCAGAGAGGCAGCCAGAGATGGGAGCTGCCTTAGACAGTGGCAAGGAAGGTCTTTGCAAGGAGGCCAAGTTTAAGCAGCGCTGGGGGAGGGGGGAGGGGAGGAGGGGAGGTGTCCAAGGAAAGACCCTTTAAGTGGGGGGATTGCAGGTGCAAGGGCCTGGAGGCCGGACCAGTCCTGGTGTGTCTGAGGATGAGCAAGAAGACTTTGCAGCTGGCCAAGGGGAGAGGCGAGAGAGAAAAACGTGGAAAGAGATGAGGAAAAGGGGAAGGGAGGAAGAGTGAGAGAGGATGGTCAGGGGAGCAGTGGCGGCCGGAGCGTGCAGAGCCTGGGGCCCTCATCAGACTCCCTCAGCTCTGAATGAATGGAAGCCACTGGAAGATTCTGAGCAGAGAAAAGCCAAATCTGACTTGAATTTCCTCAGACATCTCTGAGCCCAGATGCTCACCCCGTGGCTTTCGGGGCATCGTGGAGTCCTGCAGCGTTGCTGCCGTCCCTCTCGGCGCCCCTGTACGCTGCAGTGAAAGCCGCACCCCAGGCTTCGCTGACCCTTGGCCCCCCTCTCTGCCCGGCCCTCGGCAACCACTCACTGACTGTGTCTGGACGTTTCCAACCCTGGACGTTTCAGAGGAACATGTGACACAGTCCCGTGTGAGCAGCTGCTGCTTCGCAGTGTACCTGAGGGGCCATTCAGTGGGACCCCGAGGTGCTGGTGGGGATCAGGCTGGTGGGGTCACCTGCCATAGCCCAGGTGGGAGGTGCCGGCGGCTGAACCAGAGCGGGCCGTGGAAGCGCACCCAAGAGGACCATGGTGCTGGATGAGTCCTGGAGAGGGAGCGGGAGTTTGCAGCTGCAGCCAGCGCCCGGGTGGGGGTGGCGCTGGGAGCACGTGCAGGTTGGGAGCAGCAGCTGCTCGCTCGGGCAGGTGGGTCTGAAGTGATAGCAAGAGGTTGGGGGGGATGCGCTGAGCACGCGGCTGCAGAGGGAGGTTCAGGCTGGGCTGGGCCCCTGGAGCCTCTGTGTCCCCTTCTCCAGCCCAGTGAGAGCCCCGGCCGGCTCCATCCTGGCTGGAGAGAGCAGCTCTTCAGTCTCCCGAAGAACCCCCTCCTGGGGGGCCGCCTCTGCAGGCAGGGTCTCCCCAGGATCCAGCCGTGAGGTCTGAACATGGGGCATGGGGGGACATTGGCAGGGTGACTCGGAGCCTTCCAGAAGGTTGGCTCTTAAGTGTGAGTAAGACGGGGGCCGCTGCATCAGCTGGGGTCTTGGGGTCCTGCCCCCCAGGCTGGTAAGGGCCGCCAGGGGCTTGCTCCCCGCAGACAGGCTGACCCGGTGACACAGGGTTGGTCTTGGTGTGTCGGCTGGTCTGGGGCCGGGGTGGGGGAGGCGTGAAGGGTCGCAGACCGCTGACTCCGGCTTCTCCACAGATCACCCGGCCCACAGCAAGGGGGACTCCGGCAGCCCAGAGCCCTGGGCCCGAACCTCCTGCAAGCCCCAGGAAGGGGGCTGTCCGCCCTCCAAGGAGCCTCGTGAGTCCCCACCCCCTCCAGCCCTCCAGAAGACGGTCCAGCTGCCCCGCCTGGCCTTGTCACCACCGCCCTCGGCCCCCCCACCACCAGCACCTCAGCCTCCGCAGCAGGTCCAAGTGGCCCCCTCGGCCCCCAGCCCTCCACCCCCTCCGCTGCCTCAGCCTGTGCCTGCTGCCCCAGAGCCCTCCCTGGACTTCCTCCGGGCCCAGCAGGAGACGGCCAACGCTATCCGGGAGCTGGCGGGCACCCTCCGGCAGGGACTGGCCAAACTGAGCGAGGCCCTCAGCGCCCTGCTGCCCCTTCTGCCTGGAACCCAAGTGGACCCGCTGCCCCCGCCGCTACCCCCGCCCCCACCCCCGCCCCCCAGACCTGTTGTCCTGCCCCCACCTGCCCCCAAGGTGGAGTCCACCCCAGAGCCCGTGTCCGTGGTGGCTGCTGTTGTGGACAGGGCCGGCGTGGCAGCCAGGGGGGTGATCATCGCCCCCAGGAGTGAGGAGGGGGTCCCCGGGGCACCCCCAGCCCCACTGCCTCCCCCTGACTCCCCTCCACACAAGAGGAGGAAAGGTTTTCCCACAAGGAAGAGGCGGGGGCGATGGAAAACCCCGTGAAACCTGCCTTCGGGGTTGAGCTAGTCTGCGCCTGCCTGTGCCCCCTCCCAGCTTCCCGGTGTAGGAGGCCTCATGCCTTCCCCAGCCCGGCCGCACCCCTGCTCCCTGCCGCAGGGGCGCAAGCACCCCTTCCCTGTACTAGTTAGTGCCTGATTCTCAGGGAGCCTCTCCGTGGGGCCCCCAGCCCTTTCTCCAGTACAGCGCTGTCTGCCTGGCTGCTTCCCTTAACCTTGACTTCTAAGCCATCGATTTTATGTTATTTATTATGGCCCTTTGTGGGGTGCGGAGGGAACCTCTCGGGTCTGCACATCCCCCTCCCTCACAATTCCTGGTCTTGACTTGAAGAGACTGACCTGTGGGGCCCTTCCCACCCCCTCCCCCACCCAGACTTTGGAGCCAGTGGGGGTTGCGAGGACATAGAAGATACAGCAGTTGTACCCTGGGGGGGGAGGGTCTTACTGAGGGGCTATAGGCTGGGCCCTCTGCCTCCCCTGCGGTCTCTGACCTCCAGAGCTCAGCCCCTCCCTGCTCCCCAGTGGCGACAAGATGACAATAAACTTATTTTTACTACAATTACTTGGGGCTCTCTGAGACAGGCCGCACTTACTGCCACCCTGTCCCTCCATGGGCAGAGGGCATCCCCCTTGTAGTGGCAGGTGGGTGATTCTGGCCTTTATTTTTCATTTCTGAAGCCACTGGTCCCACGTTCAAATTTCATTTTCTTTTTTTTTTTTTTTTAAAGATTTATTTATTTATGCATACAAGCACTGGGGTACAGGCCAGAGGTGTAGGGGGGTGAGAGGATTCACCACAGAGAGCGGGGAGCAGAACAGGCAGATCAACAGAAGTACACTGCTGAGGGGAGCAGCGGGCACAGCAGGAGAGGTCTGCGTGCCATGTGGGTCCCCCCCCTAGCCGGCAGCAGGGATCGAACTCGTGCTGCAGTGGCTGCGATTTGCTTCGTAGTGCGTTGCTTAACCCACTGCGCCACCAGGGGAGGCCCCAAATTTCATTTTCTAATGACAGCCTTTGGGGGCCAGCCCGTGTGTCCCCTCCTCCGAATTCGCTGGGTCCCCTCCGTGACTAGGAGGGGTCTGCCGCCCACTCCTCCCAGTATCCTGTGCTGCTTTTTCGTGCCCCTAAAGGATCAAGTTAAGTGCCTTTATCTGCTCACGGCCTGCTGCCACCTGGTAAGGAACTAGATAAGAACCACGGGCCTGAGGGACCCGCTCAGCGGGGGCTGCCTTGGTTCCACGCTGGGCCTTCATCGACCTCATCTAGAAGACCGGCAGAGATCTAGGTATCTGCCACCTCCAGCCGGATCCTGTTCCTCTGTCAGTTCACATGCGCCTGAAGAAAGACACCCTGAACCCCTCTCCCTGGTAGTTGTGAAAAATAGTCTAATAATTCCATTTAATAGTCTAATAGTTCCATTTAAATGGAACCTCCACTTCCATCACCAGGCTGAGGCAGGGCAAGGGCAAGGCCCTGCAGGTCTCACAGCCACCTCCGTGCCCTCAGCATCCCTGGCCATCTGCTCAGAGGAAGGATGGGCGCTCCGAGTTAACAGAGGTGTCCGAAGCAGCACTTGGGCGCTCCTTGTGTGCTGAGCATGCAGGTGCATATTTGCATTTTAACCTGAAGGCACTTCAAGGCAGACTTTCTTGGGGTCTCCCATTTTTGACTAGGAAGCTTGGGGGTTTGGCCTAAACTGTTTGGGGTCAGACCCAGAAGCTTGTGTTTACTAAACAGCACAAAGGCAGTTTTGGGTGACGTGTGGATGACCTGTTAATGGTCCTACATATCGTTTAAATATTTTTTAATGTGGCTAGTACATAAGCCCATGTTTGTGCAGTTGACACCGCTAGGGCTGAGGCCAAAGTAGGCCTTGGCCGTAGTCAGCTGCAGACGGCAGAGGAATCCTACAGGTGGGAAGGAAAATAGTGACCCTGAGGCTGGTCTAGCGGCTAAACAATGGCGATGGGTTGGGGGTGGGCAGGGAAGCAAGACCGCTCCCATTAGTTTGGAAACCTCGAATGAGCGAACCCTGGCAAGTCATCCAAGTGCTTTTGAGTTTTATCCATGTCTGGAGAAAGGAAGAGGCTGATGCGGGTCAGAACCTGCCTCCTCTTCCACCCAGCCACCTCGTACTGTTACACCTGGGGGACCCAAAAGCCCGATTGGCCCTAACAGGCAACAGCCAAGGTTGAAGAAAGGTGGTCGGCCGCAAGTTCACTTCAGCATGCCCCCTCCCACGCTCGCTGTTTGACCCTGCCTCCCTCAAATTAGGGCGCAGGTCCCCCCAACCCCGTGCTCACAAACAACAATAAACCCAAAATGGAAAGAAGCCCCCACAAGTTTTTTCGACGAGAGGACAGTGCGTATCCGGAAGGCCTTCCCCCCACCTCCCAGACAGCGGAAGTGCGTCAGACTGTTCGCCCCAACGGGCATTTTGGGAAGTGTAGTGCAGTTGGGGGGAGGGCCGAGAAGCCTCCGCTGTAACCCTTTGGACACCAGAGCACGCTGCAAGAGCTGGAGGCGCTCGCCGCCGCCCACTTCAGCAGGTCAGGCAACAGGCTGGGGCTTGGTCCGCAGGCCTCGGATCTCCTTCCCCTGGCTACCGCCGGCCCGTCGGAGGCCGACGTCGAAGATTCTGGACAAGAAGTGCCAAGTGGCCAAGCCGCACCACGACCGAGTTGACAGCTTCCCATCCCGAAGCCGTCCAATCAGGGCCCCTCCGCCCCGCCCCAGAAGCTGCTGCCTTCCTAACCGACCATTGGCTCCCCGCTCCTGGGCGGGGAGTGCGCCTCAGAGAGGCCGAGACTCTCGCCTGGAGCTGCACAGCGACTCGGCGCAGACAGCGGACGCGGGAAGCTCGTGCAGCCCGTCAACTTCTGGCCCCGAGGTAGTCCTGCCATTCGGTCACACCCCGCCCCGCCTCGCCCTGCGTGCCCGAGCCCCTGGGAGCCAGCCGCACGGGCTGCGCGTGGCGGGCACCGCCGGGAGATGCGCCGCGGCGATGCGGCGACCCCGGCTGCCGCCCGCCGTCCCCTTTAAGAGCCCGCCGCGGCGGGACTACGTTTCCCAGAAGGCTTTGCCCGCGCGTTATGTAACTTTCCCTGCGAAGCGGCCTCTGGGGCAGAAGGAGGTGGAGGCGGCGGCGGCCGTTGCAGCGGCGGCGGCGGGAGCGGCGGGAGCCCGAGGCGGCGGCGCCCGCGGCCCATCGCGGGGCCGGAGCTGCGCGCCTCGGCCGGGAGCCGGACCGGGCGGGGGCGCCGACGTGCCTGCGCCTGCCTGTTCGAGGAGGCGGGAGTGAGGAAAAAGGCTTAGGGCCCAGGGGGCGGGGAAGGGGGGCCGGGCCTGGATCCGGCGGGGAGGCCGAGCCAGAGGCCCGACTGCGCCTCGCGCGGTTCCGGGGACACGAATTGAACGTCGGCGGCGCGGATCGAACATCGGCGGCGGGTGAAAGACGGGGGCCCCGCGGTGCGCGCGCGGGGACCATGGCGTCGGTGCAGGCGTCCCGCCGCCAGTGGTGCTACCTGTGCGACCTGCCCAAGATGCCGTGGGCCATGGTGTGGGACTTCAGCGAGGCCGTGTGTCGTGGCTGCGTGAATTTCGAGGGCGCGGATCGCATCGAGCTGCTCATCGATGCAGCCCGACAGCTCAAGCGCAGCCACGTGCTCCCCGAGGGTCGCTCGCCCGGGCCCCCGGCCCTCAAGCACCCGACCACCAAGGACCTGGCTACGTCCGCTGCACAGGGGTCGCAGCTGCCGCCGCCGCAAGCCCAAGCCCAGCCGTCGGCGACGGGCGGTGGTGTCTCAGGCCAGGACCGCTATGACAGAGCCACATCGTCGAGTCGCCTCCCCTTGCCCTCCCCTGCCCTGGAGTACACGTTGGGGTCCCGCCTGGCCAATGGGCTGGGCCGGGAGGATGTCGTAGCTGAGGGGGCAAGAAGGGCCCTGCTTGGCTCCATGCCTGGTTTGGTGCCCCCCGGGCTGCTGGCAGCTGCGGTGTCTGGCCTGGGAAGCCGAGGCCTGACGCTGGCACCCGGCTTGAGTCCTGCCCGTCCAGTCTTCGGCTCGGATTTTGAGAAGGAGAAGCAGCAGAGGAATGCGGACTGTCTGGCAGAACTGAATGAAGCCATGCGCGGCCGGGCAGAGGAGTGGCACGGCCGCCCCAAAGCGGTGCGGGAACAGCTGCTGGCGCTGTCTGCCTGTGCCCCCTTCAATGTCCGCTTCAAGAAGGATCACGGGCTGGTGGGACGGGTGTTCGCCTTTGACGCTACTGCTCGCCCGCCAGGCTACGAGTTCGAGTTGAAGCTCTTTACCGAATACCCCTGTGGCTCTGGCAACGTGTACGCAGGCGTCCTGGCTGTGGCCCGCCAGATGTTTCATGATGCTCTGCGGGAGCCGGGCAAGGCACTGGCCTCATCAGGCTTCAAGTACCTCGAATACGAACGCAGGCACGGCTCTGGCGAATGGCGCCAGCTGGGTGAGCTGCTTACCGACGGCGTCCGCAGCTTCCGAGAGCCAGCTCCCGCCGAGGCTCTGCCACAGCAGTACCCAGAGCCCACCCCGGCAGCTCTGTGCGGCCCACCCCCGCGAGCCCCATCCCGGAACCTGGCGCCCACGCCTCGCCGCCGCAAAGCATCCCCTGAGCCCGAGGGCGAAGCAACCGGGAAGATGACCACCGAGGAGCAGCAGCAGCGCCACTGGGTGGCGCCCAGTGGCCCGTACTCCGCTGAGACCCCTGGTGTGCCCTCACCCATCGCTGCCCTGAAGAATGTGGCCGAGGCTCTGGGCCACTCCCCCAAGGACCCTGGAGGGGGTGGGGGCTCAGTGCGTGCTGGGGGTGCTAGCCCTGCGGCCTCCTCCACCGCCCAGCCCCCTGCCCAGCATCGCCTGGTGGCCCGAAACGGCGAGGCAGAAGTCAGCCCCACAGCTGGGGCAGAAGCTGTTAGCGGGGGTGGAAGCGGCACTGGGGCTACCCCAGGGGCCCCCCTGTGCTGTACCCTCTGCCGGGAGCGGCTGGAAGACACCCACTTCGTCCAGTGCCCCTCCGTGCCCGGACACAAGTTCTGTTTTCCCTGCTCTCGCGAGTTCATCAAGGCGCAGGGACCCGCTGGAGAGGTGTACTGCCCCAGCGGCGACAAGTGCCCGCTGGTGGGCTCCTCCGTCCCCTGGGCCTTCATGCAGGGCGAGATCGCCACCATCCTTGCTGGAGACATCAAGGTTAAGAAAGAACGGGACCCCTAGGCCACCGCTGCCACCAGGCTACCGGCCCCTGCCCCTGCCACCCACCGCTGCTGCGGGTAAATTATTCCCTCCCCCACCCAACCCAGTGCCGCCCCTACCTGTGTACATACCCCCTTCCTCATCCCAGTTGGGTCCCCTGGGGTAGATGCGTTGAGGGTGGGGGGAGAAAGCTTGTGGCTTGTGTCCGAGGGGTTGTTTGGGGTCCCTTGGCCCCTCTGGTTTCCCTCTCCCCTCCCTGGCTTGGCTTTGCTGCTGCTTGTAGTTGGGGGAGAGGCGTCCCCTCCTCCTTGAGAAGGGGCCTCCTGAAATCTCGCTCTTTATAAACGAAGCAAAAGCATTTTATTGCCCACCCTCCTCCCGCCCCCTTTTCCTCCTTCAATAAACCGAAAGATGGGTTTTTTTTTCTTTTGGGTCCCTTAGTTGTGTGAGCTGCTGCGCCCCCTTCTGGAAGGAGCTGGTCCCGCAAGGGAGAGGGCGCTGCTTTGTGGCCTCCAGGTGGCGCCCTTCGCCCAGGCGGGCCCGCGGGCTGTTCCTGCGGCCCGTTTTCCAGGTGACGGAACTGAGGCTGAGAGGGCATGGTAGGGGATCTCCAAGCACGCTCGGAAGTTAAGTTTCCCTTTGGCGCATCCCCTGTATCTAGGATGTAGGGGACTCAGCGCCCCCGAGGGGAGGGGAAAGAGGCATCAAGGTCTTCCCAGAAGGCCGGAGGGGAGACAGTTGAGGCTAGGTTACTCGGGGGACTGCCCGAGGAAAGAGATTTGTCTCCATGGCGGGGGCGGGGGACACGCTAACAGGGTCGCTGGGAGCAAGGTGACCACTTCTCCCCTCTGGTGGTGCCGGCTGCAAGAGGTGGACGAGTGGGAAACTGGACTGGGCTTCTGGCGCCCTTGTCGGGAGATCAGCCTCAGCGGTGGCCCCCAGGACACCGAGACGGGCTGAGTAAAAGGCGCTCCCCCCGCGGCGCCTCTGATGTGTCAGCGGCCTTGCCCCGCACCTGTCGGTGGGCTGATCATTAACCAGGACTTCCTGCTCGCTGGCGTCACGGGGTGGGGCCTGGGCCCCCGGCGAAGCAGGGGTTAAGGGGAGGGGACTGCTGGGGACCACAGCCCCCACCTTGCTGCCTCCCCCCGCGACCCTGAATTGGAGGTTCCAGGAAAGGGGAATGCCTGGCGGGGCGCAAAGGCCAGTGGACGACCCACCAGGGAACGGCGGCCCCGCCTCCCCGCAGCGCCTGTTCGGTGGCCCACACGCCTGGGCCTCGGCTCCGAGGCGTGTGGCTCCGACCCTTCAGGCCTCTGAGTCGCCGCTGTCCCACCCACACATCTTGCGGCCTCTCCTGTTCGGGGCCTCTCCTGTTCGGGACCCTGGGTCTCTGTGCCTCACTTCTGGAGGTTCCTCTGTTCCTAACCTGCCAGTTCTCGGAGGGAGGGGTCTGCGCCCCGCCCCCGGCCTTCAGGTCTCAGGTGTTCTGTCAAACCTGGCGCTGCCAGCTTGTGCTCTGGGCAGGGCTGGGAAAACCACCCCTGGTTAAATACACCAGGTGATAAGCCTGCGGCAAGGGGGACCCGGATGGAGCTCCAAGCCTGGGCAATCTCACGGCCTCCACTGACCCAGCTCTGCAGACCCAGGCGCTGCGTCGCTCCCCTCCCCCATCCTTCAGTGCTAGAGGCTCCCAGACATCTGCGCCCTTGGCCCCAGTGGGGGCCGAAGAGCTGTGGAGGACACCTGGTCCTTTAAGAACAGCTGGTGGGTGGGTGGGGGGCAGGGGAGTCACCCCCAGCCCTGCCAGTGTGTATTCTAGATAGAGGTTGGGTTAACCATTAACAGAGCAGAAGGCCTGACCTGCGTGGGTGTGAGGGGCTGGATCCGTCCCCCTCCCCCAGCACCAGGGTGGGGTCAGAGTGGAGGGGTTCTGGGATTATTTGGGGCATCTGTGAGTAGGGGAAGAGGCTTTGGGGAGGAACAGACAGATGCAGAGACAGGGGAAAGGTGAGAGACATCAGAGATGGGGAGGGAGGTAGAAAGAGACCTGTGCACTGGAAGAGACAGACCGCAGCGATTGATGAGAGACCCGCAGAGGTGAGGGAGATGAGGTGAAACGGGGGTTCAGAAAAGAAAACTTGAGTAACGTCAAGGTAGGCTAAGATGGTTACACAGACGTGTGCCGAGGAGAGACATACAAGGGGTGCGAGGGAAGAGTGAGCTGGAGAGACAGACCAGGTCAGAAGTAGATGGTTCAGCTTAAGAGTTCGCAGATGGAGGAGAAGGACTGAGCTCTGTGAAGGAAGGCAGGACTTGGTCCCCAGTGATAGGCTGGCCTAGCTTTCCTGCTCATCCTCCAAGTCTCAGCCGAGCTGACGCTTCCTCCAGGCAGCCCCCCAGGCTGTGTCAGGTGCCTTGCTGGGCTCTCATTGACCTGACACCCCTATCCCAATCCTGTACATCCTGGTTCATCATTGCTTGAAGACTGTGAGCCCCACTGGGGAGGGCCAGGGCCAGTCACCACAGTGTCCTCAGCATCACCGGGCATGGGGTAGGCAGGTTGAAACAGCAGGGGTGGGGAAGATTCAGGTGGCAGATACAGACAAACCCATAAAACAGATGTCTGTGGAGTGTTAGTCTTGCAAAGAGAATATCACCAGGAGAAAGAGACAGAGAATAATGGAGGTTGTTGCTATTTCAAAGAGGGAGGTTGGGAAGGCTCACTGAGAAAAGGATGCTAAGAACAGAGGCAGTGTGGGAACAAACCAGAAGAACAGCATGTGCAAAGGCCCTGAGGTGGGAGCCTGTGGGTGTGTTCCAGAAGCAGCCAGGTGGCCCATGCAGCTATGGCAAGGAGGAGAATGAGGCCAGAGAGCTTGTAAGGGCACTTGGGGGAGAGGGGCTCAGCTATAAGAAGGACTTTACACTTTGTTTAATGAAACGGGTGGTGGGTTTCCAACGCCTAGAGAAAGGATGGAGCAAATGGGACGGAAGTGGCAGCAAATGTGCTGGAACGGACAGTACCTCGTTGATCCGAGCCCAGGGCTCAGCAGACTGTGTCTGAGTGAATAAGACAGAACAAGCCGGCAGAGAGGCCTGCATGGCAGCCAAGGGGCATCGGAGCCCCAGGGGCAAGCCAGATAAGGACCTGGTGAGGCCCAAAGACACCAGCCCCAGAGTGGCAGACAGCAATTGAGAAGAGAAGGCCCTCCCACCCGGAAAGCTTCCCTGGGGCTGGAAAAATCCCCCCTGCCCCCCTGCCCGCCTCGCCCGTGGCGTGCCCACTCACACCTCAGGCAGAGGAAGCTGGCAGGCCCCACAGGAACCTTTCTGTGGGGGGGAGTGGAGGCGGGCAGGCGGCAGGGACGAAGGGAGAGGAGTGGCAGGCGGGCAGGCAGCGGGCAGCAGCTACACAAAGGCCCCAGTGTCTGTCCCGGGTGCAGATATAAATAATATGTATATATGTCGTTCTATATACACCAGCGGGCGGGGTCTGGGGGCCACACGCTTCTGCCCCCAGGCATGGCACAGGTCTGCTCCTATGGGGGCTAGGGGCTCAGAGACCCTCAGAGAGAGTGGCCAAGACAAGGGACACAGTGACAGATGGAGAGAAACTTACCGAGCATGAGAGACCAGAGAGACTGGCAGGGGTGGGAAGCAAGTGGCAGGGAGGGCAGGCTGCCTGGGCAGGAGCGCAGACGAGAAAGCCGGCCTCACAGAGAAGAGAGAGAATCAGAGCCGGGAATAAAGACAGGGAGCCTTCCAGACGTAGGCAGAGCTGCAGAGAAACCCGGAGGAGGAGAGTGAGGACAGAAAGGACCAGAAGGAAGCCAGGAGGCGCAGAGAGAAGCCGGCAGACTGGGCTGGGCCAGCGCTGGGGGCCTGGGGAGGCTGTGGCAGTGAGCAGTAGGAGGGGTGGGGGGTGCCTGCAGTTTGCGGGGCCCCGCCTGTGGTGCTCTGGTCTAGCCCACTGCAGGGCAGAATGAGGGGCAGGGAGCAGAGGGAGGAGGTGGCCCGCGGTTCCGGATCTTGGTGTTTACCTGGGGCAGGCATTGCAAACAGGGCCAGCCTGGCCCACGGCAGGCGAGGGTGGGACGGGCTGGGCCCTGGTGCTGGCACCAGCGGGCCTGACACGCCCACCTGCGGCCTGGGCAGTGAGTAACACGGTGACACCTAGGGAAGTGGTGACACATCTGGGGACAGACACGGTGACACACGGGCCTGGTGACAGACGCACTGTGACAGACACCGTGACAGCCCGAGGACAGCAGTTGTCAGGCACAGAGGCACAGTGGCGAGGCACGGCCCAGGACAGTGACTGGCACGCAGGAGACAATGACAGACGGGCACACAGTGACACGCACCCGCCCAGGGGCACAGCGACAGGCGCACACACGACACGCACGGACACTGGCCAGCACGCCGGCGGCGCGCCCGCCACAGGGACACACTCGGAGACCACCTGGACTCCGCTGGCTTCGGGAGCGGCCCCTGTCCGCTGCAGCAACTAGTGCGGGGAACAGGGTGCCGGGAGGGGGGCTGGGACCCCCGGGGCTGCTCACCACTCTCCGGCAGGGCCCTGCAATCCTGGGCAGGCCTCTGGCGCAGACTGCCTGGGTTCGAGTCCCAGCGCCCCACTCCCTCCCGGCGTGACCCTGAAGCCGCTTCACCTCCTCGGGCCTCAGTTGCAGCAGTAGCTCGACGACGGGGCAGGCAGGTGTGTGAGGGGCTCGGACAGTGCTGGGCACCCGGTGGGCCGGCGGGCTGGGCGGCTGCGGATCCACTACTGTGGCTGCTCTTGTTGATTTCATCGTGGCTGTTGTCGTCAGCAGCGTCTCACGCCTTCTGGTGCCCTCGGCCGGCCCACTGCTGGGTCCTGGTTCCCCCCAGGGGTCCCTCCCTCGGCCCCTCGGTCCATCTGTCGCCTCAGGCCCACAGGCGGTGTCCGGCCCGGCTGTCCCAGCCCAGGCCTCTCCGTGTCCCCAAGGCTACCCTCCGTCCCCATCCCTGGCGTCCTCATGTCTGTCCGTGTGTCCCACCTCTTGCTGTGGTACTTTTCCACACTGGACATCAGCCGGCTGTCCCTGGGGTGGGGGTCACACCTGCCCACGCCAGCCGAGCCGGTGGCCACCAGACACCCCAGCGGACGGCCCCACCCTCCCCCAGGACCCTAGAACAACACCCCGCCCCTCCGGCCACCTGAGGTCCCCACTGGGGCGGCCTGAGGCCCGGGCCTGGGGACAGGAAGCCCCAGGCCTGGCCGCCCTGAAAGCCTCTTTCAGCCTGGGCCTCCTCCCGCTGCCACCGACTCCTCCTGCGGAATAATATTTGGGCTGTTGGCCGGGGGGCGGGGGCCAGATCCGGAGGCCGCCTGGGAGAAGCCAGAAACCGCAGGGCTTCCTGCCTCGGGCCGGCTGACTCCGGGAGAGACCCCCAGGCCCGAGGGAGGGGGGCAGGCGCCCGGGGAGACTGAGGGCCTTTCTCTCGGCCCCAGTTGTTTTTTCCAGGAACCAGGAGGAATTCCCTGGCCGGCCCAGGACAGCCAGGCTGGTGGGAAGGACAGGGAGCCAGCGCGGCTGGGGGGGGGGGGTGTGGTGACACGCGGACGGCAGGCAGGGCTGCACAGCCACAGAAGCAGGCTTAGGGGTGGCAGGTAGAGGTGGCAACTCAGGAAGCTGGGGGAGGGGGGCCGGAGGAGGGGGGGGGGAAGACAGACCTCAACAGATGAAGTCAGAGTCCCCGAGGCAAGGAGGGACACCCATGGGTGCAGAAAGCGGGAGGGGTGGAGTCAAAGCAGTAATGCAGAGTAAGAAAGAGAGCACGAGGCAGACCATCTGGGATGAGGGTGAGCGCGCGTGGCCCCAGAAGCCAAGGGGCAGAGGGAGGCACAGAGAGCGGTTAGGGGCAGAATGACGCAGCGTGCGGGCACCAGCGGTCCAGAAAGGGCCGCCAGAGGTGCAGTGGATGGGTCTCTGGGGCCCGGCTGGCTGTGTCGATGAAGGGGCTGCTGGAGCTTCAATGGCCACGAAGGGCACCCCCAAAGTGAGGAAGGGGTAGCACCAGGGCACCCTGCCTGGTTGCTCTGGCCTGACCGAATGAACTGGGCCCAGCCCCTTCCCAAGCGGGGCCTCAGTGTCCTCTGTGGGGCGACGGTGTGACATACACAATTTTGTTTCCCGGAGAGCCAGGCTGGCCCAACTGCCAGGGACAGAGACAGCCCCCCAGCGGCTGAAGGGGCCCTGCTTCCTCCCCACACACCAGGGCCTGTGGGTTCCCCAGGCAGGCTGCAATAGACGCAGATGTAGCAGAGCCACACACTGTGCCTGGTAAATGTAGATGCCGATGCTAGATCAACGCGACCCAAAACAATCGGTCCAGAACACGGACGCAGGCACACACAGCGCAGATCCGCGTGGACCGTCACACACCGACTCAACATGGGCCCGGCCACACAGACTGAGGCAGCAGCGTGCGGACAGATGGGCCCACGGAGACACACACCTATCAGTGTGAGGTTCAGAGGCCCTGGGGATAGGTGTGAAAGAGAAACACACCAAAACCAGACATACACGTAGGAATCTACTATCCGAGATACCCAGAGTATGCACGCACACATACGTGCACGCACACACTGTGAGAAGCTCTGCACATACACTTTTTCACTTCGTGAGCTGGGGAGCTAGAGGTGTGTGTCCGGGCAGTGGAGGTGGGGAGATGGCCTTGGTCACTGCGGCACCACCGCCCCCGCTGCCCTGGCTCCCCTGCTGCGGGGGCTGCTATCTGTAAGCAAACTGTCCTTGGGGTCAGGGACAGTGAAGAGACAAAGGTCAGGTCGATGGCTCCCCCAGCCCCTCCCCCAGGGGCAGCCAGCCCTGGGGGTAGGAAGGAGAGGGGACCAGGGAACAGGACCAGGAGTTGAAGCCCCACAGGGGCCACCCGCCAAGGAGAGGAGACATTTCGTGAGAGGCAGAAACGGTGCCTTTAATGGTCAGACACAGCCAGTACCCGCTTCCCAGGCAAGAACCAGACTTCAGTAGAATTCCCCACACCGTCACCAGTCCTCTCTGGCTTCTCCTGGACCAGACCAGGGGGATGGGCGCCAGAGGAAACTAAGGCGTGTTCTCGCCTCCATGCCCCACTCACACCCAGAGACTCGTGGCCAACTCGCCCTTGTGGGGTCTGGGGGCGGTCATGGCGCACAAGGCACATTGCTTCTGTGAGCCAACCAAGATGGCGGCCATGACAGCATCCAACAAAACAAAAAGTGACGGTGGCTGACTTGGTGCCAACAAGTCCACCCAAAAAGTAATCACAGGGCCCAATGGGCCAAATAACATGTCACTGAAAAAGTATCATCATCACACCCAAAGGGTGAGCCAACTGGATGTCCATCACGGAGCTCAAGAAGCCAACCAAGATGGCCGCCGTCGGGATCCCAATGGATCAACCCGTAATATCAGGCAACATGGTAGTCTTGGCCGGGCCCGGTGGGTCCACTGAGATGCCAATGGCAACAATCACAGGACGCCATGGATCCACACCATGCCCACAGAGACCACAGACACCACTGTGATTGGCCGACCAAGACGTTAACTGATGGGACGAGCCAAGTGTAACCCGTGGGCCCGGGCGCCACGAGGCTGGTGGTGTGGGCTACAGCCACGCGCAAGCGCCCCGCGCCGCCCCTGCTAGGACGCGTTCAGCAGCGAGCGGGGATAGAGGCCCTGGTAGTAGCCCCCGGGCTCACCGCCCTCGGCGCCGAAGCCTGCAAAGCCCACGTCCAGTTTGGGAGGCGCGGGTGTCTGTTCCGACATCAGGTTGTTGATGGAGAAAGGGTGGTTGAAGTTGTAGGGCGCATCCAGCTTCAGCTCCCCGGGGAGTTCCAGGCCAGGGAAATAGGGCGTGGAGGAGGGGGGCGAGGCGCAGTCCAGAGCCCCGACCTCTTCCACACCCTGGGCCTCAGGCTCGGGGGGCGGAGGTTGGGGCGCAGAGGCGGCCGGGGCAGCGGGGGCGGCAGACCCTGCAGCGCCCCTGGCGGTGGAGGTCCCGCTGCCCCCTTTCTTCACCTTCTCCTCCAGCTTGAAGCGCTTCTGGCGGCGCAGGTAGCACCCGTTCTCGAACATGTTACCTGAGCTGGGGTGCAGCGCCCAGTAGGAGCCCTTGCCGGGCTTGTCTGGGGACCGCGCTACCTTGACGAAGCAGTCGTTGAAGGAGAGCGAGTGGCGGATGGAGTTCTGCCATCGCTGCTGGTTCTCCCGGTAGTAGGGGAAGAGGTCCATGATCCACTGGTAGATCTCGCTCAGCGTGAGCATCTTGCCGGGCGCCTGCTGGATGGCCATGGTGATGAGCGAGATGTAGGAATATGGCGGCTTGGCGTGCGCCAGGGGCCGCCGGTACCCTTTCGGCATCTCCTTCCCGTGCACCAGCCCCGGCCCCGGGGCCCCGTACCCTGAGCTGCTGCCTCCACCGCTGCTGGCGCCCAGGCCTGGAAAGGTAGGCCCCAGGGGCGCTGTGGGGGCCGGGGGCGCCAGGGGTCCTGCGGGCAGCGGGGAGGCAGGGAGCCCCCCGGGGGGGTAGGGGGAACTCAGAGGGTTCAGGGTCATGTAGGAGTTGAGGGGGGCCATGGTGGGCACTGGGGTCACCGGAGAGTAGACCTGCAGGGAGAAAGAAAGATGAGGAGGGGGTCACCGAGTCTCCCCCGGGCTGTGAGCCCGCGCGGCAGCTCGCTGTCTCTTAGGTCTCTCTCTTCCCTGTCATCACGCGCCCCTATCCCCATCCTGCCCCCCCTTCCCCATCCATGCTCCCAAATACTGGAGCTCATTCTTTAAGAGTGTGGTCCGGGCCACCCTGGGGAGTCTTCAAGACTTTTCTAGCTTGTCCGTAAGGTCCAAATTATTTTCATAAAATGTTATGATATTATTAGCTTCATTCACTGTCCTCTCATGAGTATACAGTGGAGTTTTCCAGAGGTTACCTGCCAGTCACCTGGCTATGACTGCACTCCGGGCTGGGCTGCGAGAGCCCACCCAGCTGTGCCCTACACCAGCGGGCACTGAAGAGGTTAGTTAGCAGAAGCAAAGCAGCGCCAGGCCTCTCCCTCAATGTTTTGAAATAGTTATTATAATACAAGCGCATTCTTTGTGCTACGGTTACTATTTTAAAATGAATGAATACATACTTGAACACTCTCTCAATTTTAATTGGCAACTATGATTAGACATAATCCAGGTCTACAAGGAGTCTTTGGGGTCGTCCTCTACTTTTCTAATTTTTTTTTTTGGTCCCCTAATTTTTAAGAGAGTAAAGAGATAATGGGGCAAAAAAATAAAATTGAAAGCTGCTAGTTTAGCTAATCTACCTGATATTACCTATTAATTTTTTTGGATTATAAAATTAGTTTTTAATGGGTCAAAATGTTTGAGTAGTCAGAAGTCCCATCTCAACCGAATGTACCCCCTACTTCCTGTATAGCATCAACTTAAGGCATCACTGTAAAATGCAGTGGGATTTTGGTACCAGTGAGGGAGGAAAACTTGCTACCAATTTTAATTCCTGCATACAACATTTGACAGGAAAACTGATTCCATTTTCAGAAACGATCCAAGAAGGGAAAAATATGTCTCGCCTAGTCCAGTGAAATACAGCAGATAGGCCTAATTCTCCCAAAATAGTCTCTACATATTCTCTTAAATATTTAACAGATATTTATTGGCTTCTTCCTCCATGCCAGGACTGGTCTAGCATGTCACAGGAGGTCCCTGTAATCCTTAGGATCGCACTGGCAGGGACACGGGGGTTCTCCTGGTACCCATTTTACAGCCGAGGAAGCTGAGCCCAGAGAGGGTGCTTGCGTCACATGGCAAGGGGCAGAACGGGGACTGTAAACCCTGGTGGTCTGGCTCTAGACTGACATTGTGAATCATGCTGTTAAAAACAGTGAGGCAGACGGACTGAAGTACCTGCCCTCAGCGGGCTGCCAGTCTAGCAGGAAGTGAATGAGGTAACCAAGGAAACTAGGAAGCACTGGGGATGACAGTAATTTCTCTGTGTGTTCAGTCCTTTTGGTCACTGTCCTTCAAGGATCCACGCCTCCTGTCGGTCCCACTCCCTCCCCGCAGAGTTCAGTGGCATTGGGGGTCCTGCTCTTGCTCTGGAAGGAGCCAGCTGTCAGGGTTCTTGTGGGTCTGCTTTCACTGCAAGTGTCTGCAGATCCCAAGGTCCAGAGAGAAAAGGGGATTGCCAGGGTTACTCAGAAAGTCGGGGCAGGTAGACATGTCTCCAGGTAACCTGTTACGTGTCTTGGAATCTCCCCGTTGGTGCTATGTCTGTCCTGTGCGCTGTGTCTGTCTGTCTAGCTCTATACTGCTCCCTTCCACCCTCTAGTCTATCTCTCCCTCCTCGTTCCCCGCCACTGTTTCTCTCCTCTCTCCTTCTCCTTGTCTGCTATCTCCCTGTCTCTACTCTTGACCGCTTTCATGCTTCCTCTCCTGTCTCGCCCCCCATCTTTCTCTCCCCTTGACCCTCCTGAGCCCCGTGTCTCTCCTGTCCTCTCCCTCCACCCCCATCTTGTCTCTCACCACCCTTCCGCTTCTTTATCCCCTCCTCACACCTGTCTCTGCTTCTTTCTCTTCCCCACTCTTCTCAAGCCTCCCCCCTTCTCTTTCTCCTTCCTGGGCGAAGCACTCTTTGTATCTCCTTCCCTTACTCAGTGTCACCATCTCTGCACCAGGTGCTCCCCTCCGGCAGACACTGATCCCCCCCACACACACACACACACAGCGCTCCCCCTCTCCAGGGGGTCCTATGGGAGAAGGTGATGGATTCATGAAGACAGAGTTTCTATATCTCTTTGCAAGCCCCACCCCCATATCTCCAACTCAGACCCCAGGGCCCTCCTTTTCTGGCTCTCCACCCACCAGGAAGTCCTCCTTGAGGTCTGACCTCAGGCACTCCAGCTGCCCTAATCCACCCATGGCTTTCCCACACCCCGGGGCTGGGATGAACCCCCAGTGTCCGGGTCTGAGCCGGATCTCCCCCGCCAGGGTGGGGCTGAGACTGGGGGGAAGCCCTCAGGGGACCTGCACCCCCACCCCAAGAGGCTGGAATTTCTCCCCTTTCATTTCCTTATTGTTTCTGGAGGAGGGTGTGACAGGGCGCAGAAAGGCTGTGTGAAGTGAGAAGCCTGGTCTCTGCTTCAGTCTTGGGGAGCAGAGCACAGCATGCCCCAAGACTCCACAGGTTCCGGCTTTCCATCTCTAAAGTGGGGGAGCAGTTGCATCAGCCAGTGGGGATGCCCCAGCATGGTAACTCTCCAATTCCTTTCAGACAGGAAGCTGGCCTGGGGGTGTCAGCATGGCCCCAGCAGGAGGGCACAGTGGGCAAGCGGCAGTGGGGACCCAATTCCTCATTGCTGAGGGGCACGCAGATGTTCTCCCTATTGTTCTGGCCCAAGGGGAGGAGGTGGCTCTCCTGATGGGGAGGCTGAAGAGCCCCTCAAAAAGTATTTCCATCCCAGGCCCTCTTATGTCGATTCTCCCAAAACTTGCCCTCAGCACTCTCAATTCCCGGCATCATTTCCATACAAATCTAAAGTTTGGGAGCAAACTTTGTGCCTTAAATCATGACTTCTCCATGTTTCACCCCCACCAGAGGTGCCCCCAACATGGATGTGCAATTGGTCCCTTTTAGTCATATCTTCAGACTCTGCAATCTCCAGGGTCCAAGTGGGACCCCCACTCCCTGGGAGCCCTCCACTGCCCACACCTTCCTCCAGTCTCTGACTCCCCCAAAGTAGAACGGACTCCTCCGGTGGCCCCACCTCCTCCTCTCCATACTGGCAACCTCTTCCACAGCTCAGCCTGCCCCACCCCACCTGCACCTCACACCTCCACAGCCCCAGGACTGGCCCCTGCTGGGCACCTGGCCAAGGCCCGCAGGCCTGGGGATCAGGCAGCCCCAACCTACAGCTTCAAACCCCAGACTCAGGGGTTTGTTCCTTGGGGAACATAACTACTCCAGCTTCATACCCCCACTTTAAGCCCATGGTTCCCTTGCAGGTTCCCTAACCTGCCAAGTGTCCAGACCCCCATAACCCTCCAACTAACACCCCCACCCACCCACCCACCCAGTGTTAACTGGAGAGGGCGCCAGCTAATAAATCCTTGCAGCAAGAGGAATGGGAATCAGACTTAGGAAGAACTTTCCATCTATGGGGTGAAGGAATTAAGATAAGCCCCCTCCCCCTACACTGGGCTGAGATGGGACTGGTGAGGACATTAGCAATTACTAGAAATTGTTTGAAGGAAAGGGGGGAGGTGAGAAATCTGAAACCCTCCAGCCTCCTCCAGGAGAATCCCTGCTGAGGGTCTCCAATAACAATTAAACCCCTGAAGTTCAGCCTGGAGTGATGAGGGTCATGAGTAAGGGGAGGCCGGGAGGGTAGAGCTCACCCCTCTTCTGCCAGTGCCCTTGCCCATGTCTCCTATCAGGCTCCCAAATCTGACCCCACCTGGACTCCCTCCCACCTATCTGATCCCCAACTCTAACCCACCTGTTATTTCACACTGCAAACCAAGCTTCATCTCCCAGCACTGCTGTCTCTTATCTCTGAGCAACAGCTCCCACCCTCTTAGATTACCTTTCTGACCCGTATCCCTAAACCCAAATTCTGATTCCTACCCCAGAAGGCCCATCTTTAGCACTAATCTCGCACTGAGCTCCCACCTTGAACTCCCCGAATAGTAACCCATCTCTTAGTTCTTACCTCTTCCCCCCATTCCGAACCCCAAGTCCTAATGCCCTAGCTATTCTGGGGCTCTGATTCTTTGATTTGTTCGTTTTAATCCCTGGGTTTTTGGGGTTGCCAGCCCTCACCTTCCGGCTATGACCTGACCCTTTGCCTAAAATTTCCGGACTCCCATTCGGACAGCCTAGACCGCGCTCCCAGCCGGGTCCCCTTCCCCTCGCTCCTACACCTGGTCTCCATGTCTCCAGCTCCTCCCCTCTAGCTGGGGCCCCCAGTTGAGCCCACACCCCGGTCCTGGCCCGCATGTAAGTCCGCGCCTTGACTCCTGCCCCCCACTTCCCGCTCCGCCGTCCCCGAGGACACACCTCGCCCGCCTCCGGGTAGTAGCTCCACTCGGCCAGGTCATGGGCCTCCATCTTCACCGAGCCCAGCATCCCCCGGGCCTGCGCCCCCACCCGCCCCCGCTTCGGTCCGGGGTGGGGGGGGTGGGACAGAGCTCTTTGGATCTCTCAGCCCGCGCGGCCCGAATTCCGACCCGCGCCCGCCCGTCCGACGTCCCGGGTCTCTGCCGTCCCGGGAGCCGCGGGAGGTGGCCACGCTTTATAGCTGGGACACCCCCCCCACCCCGCCCTCACCCGCCCCGGGCTCCCCTCCCGCCTCCCCGAGGGCGGCGCATTTGGACTGAGGCGCCCCCTGCGGGACTGCGAGGAGACAGACCTCGGGCGCCGGGCGCTGCAGCCCGCGGACCCCAGAGGGCGGTGGGAGACATGCAGATGCTGGGGCCGGGAGGGCACCACTCCGGGCCCTTCTATGCCGGGGGGCATCTTTTCGACAGGAGCAGACAAAACAGCCAGAGTTCGGAGTAGCCGCCGCCGAAGAAAGGGGGCCCAGAGCGCAGCTGGCTCCGGGGGCCCCGTTCTGCCACTGTAAGGACCGAAGCGAGCCCCTCCAAAGCGCATTCGCATTGGACGGAAGGGACGAATGACGTTCCGACGGCCGGAGATGCTCCACACTGTGTAAATGGTCAGGCTCAAAGGTGGAGGGGATCGGGGCCTCTACTCAGACCCCATTGGGGTGACAGACAACCTCCAAGACTCAGGAGCTTCACCGCTCCGACTGCCCGCGCTCGCCGTCACCAGCCGTCCAGGGACTCGGAGCCACCGGGAACTCCATTTCCCAGAAGCCCCAGCGCCCCCTCGGCCGCCGGGCCTCTAACGGGGACTGCATTTCCCAGGAGGCATGGCGCTCGAAGGCCGGAAATGAAGGGCCGCCCCGGCTTCGTCCGGGGGCGGGCAGAAGGCGGCTCACGCGGCCGAGGCTGGGGCCAGGCCGGGCCGCGGCGTGGACTCCATTTCCCGGCGGTCGTGTGGGAGGGGCGCGTGCGCAGTGTCTCGGCGGGGGACGGAAGATGGCGGCGGCGGCGTCTGCGAAGAGGCGCTGCTGAGGGGGCGCGAGGGGGACGGAGGCCCGAGCCGCGGTGAGCGGGGGCGGCGTGGGGGCCCGGGGGGTCCAGGGGGACAGGACCCTGAAGAGGCAGGGCGCTGGCGGGGGGAGGCTAGGGGTGCTGCGAGGAGAGGGGAGCAGTGACGTTCGGTACCCCACTTTCTTTCCTGCCCAGGACCCTCTCGTGGCTCCCCAGCGCCCTCAGGGCAAAGTTCCAACGTGGCCCCCCAGGCGCGTCGGCCCCGCCGGCTTCGGCTCTGCCTCTTTGCACATTCCCCACTTCGCACTGCTGCACCGGCCTTTGGGCTCCTCAAACTCGCCATGCGCCTTCCCGCCTTAGGATTTTTGCACAAGCCGTCCCCTCGGCCCGCAACATCCTTTCACCCCTTCTGCCGGGCTAGCTCCCATTCATCTTTCGGGTCTCCGCTGCAACGTCACTTCCTCTGCCAAGCCCTTTCCCGCCCTCCATCCCGAAATCCTCCTGCTGAATGCTCTCATAGGCCCCGTTCTTTCCCTTCACATCACGTGTGGGCCGATTCGTTATCACACCTTTCCTTGTGTGGTTTGACTGTTTCCGGGGGGCTGTGAGCTCCCCTGGGCCCTGACCGGATGTGTGTGCAGGTCACCGCTGTAACGGCCGGCCACCGGCCACTCAGAAGACACCCACTTATTGCTCACTGAATGAAAGATAACTCCTGGGGCTACTCTGTAGATGAGGGGACTATTCAGACTCCTAGGTGAGAGAGGCACAGTGTTACCCCAGGCGGGTAGGGGAAGCAGTGATGGTTGATGCTAGCAAAGACTATAAAAACCCCAAATGTTCTTTAATAGGGAGTCAGGCTGGAAAGGTCAGGCTACAGCTACGAAATAAAATGCTATGCAACTGTGAAAAGGAATGGTGGAGGGCAAGAACGTGGAACATCCCCACACACCCTGGAACATGTGAAGTGAAAACATTGCATGCTTCAAAAAGGGGGCAACAAGATTTTTTGTTTTATTTACACATACAAGAACTGGGGTGCAGGCGGGAGGTGTGGGGCATGAAAGGATTCACTAGAGGGCCTCCCTGGTGGCGCAGTGGGTTAAGCAACGCACTATGAAGCAAACAGCAGCCACTGCAGCACGAGTTCGATCCCTGCTGCAGGCCAGGGAGGGGACCCACATGGTGCAGCAGACCTCTCCTGCTGTGCCCGCTGCTCCCCTCAGC
>JAGFMF010011711.1:1207267-1244444 GCA_019455555.1 Galemys pyrenaicus
TCCTGTTCTCTGTGGTGAATCCTCTCACCCCCCACACCTCTGGCCTGTACCCCAGCTCTTGTATGCATAAATAAATAAATCTTTAAAAAAAAAAAAAAAGAAAGGATTCACTAGAGACAGAGTAGGGAGTAGAACAGGAGGATCTACTGAAATCCACTGCTGAGGGGGGGCAGCGGGGAGACAGGAGGGATATGCTGTGCCCTGCGGGTCAGCTCCCTGGCCAGGGATCGAACCCCGTCACAATGGCTGGTGATAGCTTCATAGTGCTAGGACTGTAACCCCTGTGCTTTAGGGAGCCCCGAGTTTCTCCTTTCTTTAAAAGTAGAAGTGAGCCCCAAATGGATTAATATGTGTACTAGAATTGTGCCCAGCATGTATTACATGCTCACTAAACATTAGCTATTATTTTTTCTCAAGCATTTTCGAGGCAAAGGGCAGAGGTACCGAGCCTGGTGCTTGGGGGGCCTTTTGGCACTCGGTCAGCTGACTTTATGGAGCACTGACTAGATGCTCAGCACTGTTCCAGGCACAGAATATAAAGAAGTGAACCAGCGGGCAGGTGTGGGCACACACATCTCTCCCCTCAAGGAACTTGTCAGTCTGTAGAGCGTGGGTGGTAATCAAGTCCATGGAGAAGGACGCCACACAGATGGGAGGGAGGGGAAGCTGAACTTTCTTTCTTTTTTTTTTTTTTTTTTAAAGATTTATTTCATTTATACATACAAGAGCTGGGGTACAGGCCAGAGTCCAGGGCGGTGAGAAGATTCACCAGAGACAGAGTGGAGAACAGAACAGGCAGATGGACTGAAATATACTGCTGAGGGGAGCAGCGGGCAAGGCAGGAGAGGTCTGCTGTGCCATGTGGGTCCCCTCCCTGGCCGGCAGCAGGGATCGAACTCGTGCTGCAGTGGCTGCGATTTGCTTCATAGTGCATTGCTTAACCCACTGTGCCACCAGGGAGGTCCCAGGGAAGCTGAACTTTCAATGTGGGGAGAGGGAAAGCTTCACTCCTGAGATGTTAATACTGAGACCTGAAGAAAATGAATTATCCCTGGGGTGGGGGGGGGGGCACAAGTACTCTAGGGAGAAAGAAGAGACGCATGAAGAAGTGGGTGTACTTGGCATGTCCAGGTGACGGTAAGGAAGCCAGGGTGGCTGGAATGGGACAAAATGGCTGCGGTAGAAGGAACGAGATGTTAGAAGGTCTTTGAGGCCTTGGTAAGGATGCTGGCTTTCGCTCTAAGCGGGTGTAGGGGTGTCGCAATAAGGAGGCTAGGCTGGAGGCTGCTGGACAGTCACTCACTGGGCAGATGCTGCCTGAAGAACTGCTGTGTACAGTGTATGATCAGCCTCTTCAAATTGGTCACTCTATTCCCATGTAAGAAACAGTAGCGCTGCTTTCTCCCCTACTCACTGTATAGCAGTTACTGACTCACGTGCTCCTCAGAAAAGTCCTGCCTGGGCTTCCCGGGTGGCCTCGGGGTTACTCTCAGCACTGTCATTGCTGTGCCTTGAGTTTGATTCCCCACCAGGGAGCAGACACGCAGGGCACAGCAGACCTCTCCTGTCTCCCCGCTGCCCCCCTCAGCAGTGTATTCCCATAGATCTGCCTGTTCTGCTCCCCACTCTGTCTCTGCTGCTGTCTCTCACAGCTCCCCACCTCCGGCCTGCACCCCAATTCTATGCAAAAGTAAAAAAAAGAAATCTTACGAACGCCATTCCCGTCCCTGTTTTACAGAAGAAGAAACCGAGATCTACTTCCTTATCCTGCTTCAGGTCACTCTGAGGTTACGTTGCCAGGGACTTGGCCACAGTTCTGGGTATTTCATGTCTTGTCCCGTGATGCCATGGGCTGCCCTGATTGTCTTCGGATGAGAATACCTGGAAAGACCTCTCCCTTTTTAAAATAGTTCTCCTCCATCTTTTGTTAATCTTCTTAGTCTGCCCCTTAACAGATAAAGCATTTCCTTTTGTGAAAAGGGAGCATAAAGCAGGCATCACCTTCCTCCTTGTTTCCGCTGACGTGTATGTCGGAGTCCACTGTTCATCGGCGTGCAGAGATTTTCTCTTTCCCTTGTCTCCCCATCGTTTTGATAGTCACATAGGAGTTTATTGTGCTGTGTCATCATTTTTCAGCTGATCTCTATTTTGGACCATTAATAGTCCTTTTTTAGTTTATTTTTATTGAGCTAACATTGGTTTATGCTAATATTTTCTTGCTATTAGAAATAGTGCCATAATTGATACCCTTATTTCTTAACTTGGCCTGCGTGACTTTGGGAGAGATGCCCAAGAGTCTTCTCTTCCCCACCTTTAAGAAAAGGAAAAGAGCATTCCAGAAGATAGCTGGAACGGAGTTTGTGCCACCTGGTCTCTTCTGATGTGGGGAAGTGCCCACCGTGTGCAGGGCTGTGACGTGGCCTTGGGGCTCTGTCAGAGCCTGTTCTGGGGTGCAGCACAGCCGGCCAGAGAAGTGGGCGGCACTGCGGCCAGCGAGGTGGCCAGCCGTCGCTGCTTGTGATCAGCCCAGAGGTGTGAAGCACTGGAGAGGCAGCTGGTAGTTGACGAGGTGCTGCCTCTGACCAGGGAGACGTGAGGCTCCCCCAGTGACAAAAGCGTGGGGAGGAGCTTCAGAAGACCTAATACAGCCAGGACAGGCAGGAAAGGAGGGCTCCTTGGTGAAGAGTGGGGTGAAGGCCCGGCCTGGCCCTGGGTCTGGAGCTGATCCATCCTCTCCTCCAGGGCGGCCCAGACAGCAGCCATGGCAGGCAGCAGTGGGGACAGCATCACTCGCCGGAGCGTGGCGTCCCAGTTTTTCACGCAAGAGGAGGGCCCGGGCATCGATGGCATGACCACCTCAGAGAGAGTGAGTGTGGGCAGAAGGCTGCAGAGGGGGAGGCAGAGCGCTGGAGTGCGTGGCCCTGCTGGCACATAGCCTCATCCCGCCTCGCCTCCCGCCAGGTGGTGGATCTCCTGAACCAGGCAGCGCTGATCACCAATGACTCGAAGATCACAGTCCTCAAGCAGGTGAGGGGCGGGGCCGGCTGAGCAGCGTGGGGTTGCGGAAGATGCTGTAACCACACCGGTGTCCCATGTGGCCCCGGGGGTGTGCTGCCCAGTGCTCGGGCTGTCAGGCAGGCGCTCTCACCAAAGCTCTGGGGTGATCTCACCCCTCTCCCATACGGACAGAAAGTCTCAGAGACCAGGTTCGCTCTGCTGGGAGCTGATTGATTGGGGCTTCAGTGCTGGACTCCAGTTCTAAATCCTGTACTCGTATTTCCTCCCTGCCAGGGTCCTGTCCAGTGGGCAGAGCCTGCAAGTCACCAGAAAGTGGGGCCAAAGGGAGGATGCCAGGGCCTGTCAGCCCAGAGCAGACTCCTGACCCAGCTGGGATGCAGTGGGAGGAGGGAGTCAGGGAGGGCTTTCTGGAGGAGGGGACATCTGAGCTGAGGCCTGGAGGATAAGACGGAGGGAAGCGGGCCAGGTGAGAGGATTGTTTCAGACAGGGCACCGGAGCTTGAGCAAAGGCAGAAGAGGACGAGGGGAGCAGGGCGGTGCTGGGTGTGGTTCAGAACAGGAGGCAGGTGGAGCTCAGAGTCTGGTGAGAGCCCCAGCTCTGTCACTCGCTCGGCCTGTGGTCTTGGGTACCGACTCCGTCAGCAGCGCGGTGGTGTGCTGGCGGCCCCCTTGTCACACGGCTGCAGCGATTCAGTCAGGCACCTTGGCTACCGGCGCGGGCCTGTGCCAGCGCTGGGTGTCTGCTCACCGAGGCTTGCTCCGGAGAGCCTGGCAGGTACAGTGCTCAGGTCACAGGTTCCTGCTGGATGGGGCGTGGGTCGGCGGTGGGGGGAGGTGAAGCGAAGTGATTGCCGAGCCTCAGCCAGGAGCCGCAGCGCTGCCCTAACTCGTCAGCCCCATGTTCCCTGTGCGCTCGCTCTTCCCGGTACCGCTGCTCTGAGGCCTCGCACCCCCGTTAGAGAGGAGCCTGGGACCAGGCCTGGGACCGTTAGAGAAGAGCGCCGGGCCGTGGCAGGGCCAGGGCTGGCGCTGAAGGCCGCCTGTGTCGCGGGCCCTGGCTCACGCTGTGTGCGCCTCTCCGCCCCACCTCCCAGGTGCAGGAGCTGATCATCAACAAAGACCCTACTCTCTTGGACAACTTTCTGGATGTGAGTGACAGAACGGAGAGGTGGGGGTGGGTGCAGGGGGAGGTGGACCCTGGTGCGGCGCTGACTTGCCTCTCCCTGACGCTGGCAGGAGATCATCGCCTTCCAAGCAGACAAGTCGATCGAAGTGCGGAAGTTTGTCATCGGCTTCATTGAGGAGGCATGGTATGGGGAGCACGGGGAGCTCCTGGGAGCATCCCCGGTGGAATCGGCCTCTTCAGCTCCAGGCCTGGCCTGAGAGTCCCGTCCTCAGCTTTTTCGGCCCGTTTTCTCTCCTACGCACGCTGACTCCCCGGCAGGCTGTAATAAGGTCGTGATCCCGGAATCGCTTAGAAGCCTCTGCTTCTCTCACACTTCGGGGTCGTGCTGTCCCTGAGGGCTGTTGCCGCTTCCCTTAGAACCAGGCAACACTGACCACTTTCCAGCCTTTCCCTGCTGTACACGTGTCTGTGCCCCCATGGCCCCTGCTTGGTGGGCGTTTGTGGCTGGCCTGGCCTCCCTGCCTCTACGCTCTCCTTTGGTTTCATTCCGGTGATGCTCTCACACACGTGGCCTTTACCACGTTCACCATCTGGCTCTAAGTCGCTCCCCCCACCGGAAACTGTCCCTTCCCTGGCACGTGGTGCCCGAGTGCTCCTGCTGCTGTGTCCCTCAGGCCTCCACACTCACCTGAGGCCCCCCAGGCCCCCCCTTCCCTTGGTCACCCCAGATCCCCGCCCTGCTGCTTCTCAGGTCTTTGTGCTGGCCTCTGACCTCCTGCTGTTCCTTAAAAACACTGACTTCACCTCTCCACTGGCTGTGCCTGCCAGGGACGCGCACCCAGGCAGCCGCCTGACTGCTCCCTTGCTTCGCGAGGGCGTCCTCAGCTAACCCCCTGGCCACGTCGGCCGGCAGGGCCCCTCGCCTCTGGCACGCTGCCAGCGCGGTTCTTTACGGCGTCGCCAACTAGGGTGACCTGGATGCTTCTCTTTCCCTGTAAAACTGTCAGCTCTGTGAGGGCGAGCGTCTTCTGTCTTGTGGACCACTGAACCCGGGGCTTGGACTGGTGTCGGCAGAAAGGGGCCTGAGCGCGTCTTCGAGATGAAGCGCTAGTGGGAGGATGAGTCGTAGTGGCAGCCACGAGGGACGCTCCCTCTGCCGGCACTGGGTGATGCCCTCCCCACCGCTTGTCCCACAGTACGTCGGGCACGGACGTATGCTGTCCTCTGGGTGACACAGTGTGACAGGGGCTTCTTAGGGGGAAGTCATTGGCTCACTTGTTACTCAGACCTTGCTGGATGCTTGTGACTGGGAGGGGATGAAAAAGCCCCGGCTTAGTGAATATTCACTTCTCAGGCACTGACTGCCTCACCTGCTTGGTTAACTCGTTCCTCAGAAAAACACTGCGACCCTTTTTTTTTTTAAAGATTTATTTATTTATGCACACAAGAACTGGGGTACAGGCCAGAAGTGTGGGGGTGAGAGGATTCACCAGAAAGAGTGTGGGAACAGAACAGGCAGATTAATTGAAACACACTGCTGAGGAGAGCAGCAGGCGAGGCAGTAGAGGTCTGCACCATGTGGGTCCCCTCCCTGGCCGGCAGTTGGGATCGAATTCATGCTGCAGTGACTGCGGTTCACTTCAGAGTGTGTTGCTTAACCCACTGCGCCACCAGGGACAGCCCCACTACGACCCTTTAACTGAGAGGAAATGAGGCGCAGAGAGGTGAAGTGTGTTTCTTAAGATCACACAGCCAATACCTGGTGCTGCTGGGACTTTAACCCACGTCTGTGATGCCAGAGCCTCAATTATCCGTCCCCCTCTCTTCTGGGGAGTTCGTAGGAGCCCCATCTGTGCAGCTCACGCCACAGCATCACGTGCCCGCTCCATGCCAGGCGCGCTCCCCGACGCGAGTAGAGCGAGGGGCCAGCTCTGTCCCTGCTACCACCTGAGCTGCGTGGGTTTGATCAGTAGTACTGATGTTCCACGCCAGATAACGGCGCCGTGAGTGACACGCGCATTCTGAGCCGAGTCTGGCCTTCATGAGTTTTCCTCAATGAGCACACACCTCCGAAGGCCTTTCATTGTTCTCTTCAGCAAGAGTGAGGCTCTGCTAGTGCCAGACAGTGAGGAGGCCCCACTTCCAGAGCCCTCAGACTCAAATAGACGAGATTGTGAGCAGAACCAGACACTACACTCAGCGCAGTGCTTAAAAGTAATGCTGGCTGCTCTGCGCCCAGGGCGCTCGCCGCTGTGCTAGCACTCGCTGTACTGCGGTGATGATAACCACCGCTGAGGTAGGCAATGGTCCCTTGAGACAACGTTGCTCCGATCCATAGCACGTGCTGACTGTCCCGCCCCTGGGTGAGCGGCGGTGCCTAATGGAGCAGGGGTTTGTAGGACCAGCCCAGGCCTTGTTCTTGGCTTCCAGATGTGCTGGCCAACGCGACAGGTACGTTCCCGCCTCTGCCTACCCCGGTCCAGCCTCCCGCCACGCTCACCCTTCCTTCCCTGTTCTCCTGGACCTCAGCTCCCCTCACCCGCCCGAGGCCACCTGACCTTGCTCCCTCCATCTCCCAGCAAGCGAGACATTGAGTTGCTGCTGAAACTGATCGCGAACCTCAACATGCTCCTGCGGGATGAGAACGTGAACGTGGTGAAGAAGGCCATCCTCACCATGACCCAGCTCTACAAAGTAGCCCTGCAGGTGAGCGCCCCCTCCCCACCTGGAGCCCCCCTGCCTGACTGCGTTCGTGCCTCAGGTCCCTCGCAGGGGGCTGGGGTGGTCCTAGCTCAGCGAGGGCTTCTCAAATGAGAGCCGTGTCTGTGGGCCCGCGGGCAGTGTGGTGCTGCGGGCGGCTCGTCTGCATCTCCCCGTCTGTCCGTCCGTTCCCGCCCCGGCACTTGCAGTGGATGGTGAAGTCCCGGGTCATCAGCGAGCTGCAGGAGGCCTGCTGGGACATGGTGTCGGCCATGGCCGCGGACATCATCCTGCTGCTGGACTCGGACAACGACGGCATCCGCACCCACGCCATCAAGTTTGTGGAGGGCCTCATCGTCACGCTGTCGCCCCGCATGGCCGACTCAGAGGTGCCCCGACGCCATGAGCACGACATCAGCCTGGACCGCATCCCCCGCGACCACCCTTACATCCAGTACAGTGAGTGCCCGGGCCGCCAGGCCCCCCTCTTGCCGCCTCTTCTTGGAGTCCCAGTTCTGGAGATTTTAGACCATTATGTGAGCCTGGGCGCACTTCTCCTCTGAGCTTCGTGTTCTTCCTTTTTTTTAAGATTTCATTTATTTATGCACATAAGAGCTGGGGTACAGGCCAGAGGTGTGGGGTGAGAGGATTCAGCAGAGACAGAGCAGGGAACAGAACAGGCAGATCTACCAAAACACACCGCTGAGGGGAGCAGCGGGCGAGGCAGGAGAGGTCTGCTGCACCATGTGGGTCCCCTCCCTGGCCCAGGATCAATCCCACACTGCAGTGGCTGCAGAAGCCGCACAGTGCAGCACTCGACGCCCTGCGCCACCAGGGAGACCCTCATTTTCTTTCTCCGAACCGGAGATGACTGGGTCTGCAGTGACCCTCCGGAGGGCGTGGGCTCTGAAATGCTAGCTAGCCCTGCGCTGTTCTCACTCGCACGGGGAAACCAGAGCTTGTCGAACGACGAGTGCAGACGGGAAGCGCCCGCCCTGCCTCACCGGCGGACACCGCTCAGGCGTCCTCCTTACCAGCCCTGCGCAGTGCAGAGAGGGGCTCTTGTGGGGTCACGTTGCGAGTTTTTGAGTTCGTGGGGTCGTTCCCACTCACAAAGCCAGGCCTGTGCTCTGCTGTCTGCTGCGAGGCACTGGCATCGCCCGCGTCTGGGGCTCTGCCGTTGGGCGGGTGACCGGTCCTCTCTGAGCTGCTCTCCTCGCTGCTGAGTCCGGGGGCCGTTACGTGGCATCTGCTTTACAGGGGTAGGGGTGCATCTGGTGGGTCAGTGCATCTGGTGCGGTCAGCGTTCCCACAGGTAACAGCTCTTCTCACGTGTTGCCTGACAGCCTTTTACGTTGAGCGACAGTGTTGCAAGCGCCCTCTTGCCCTGTCAGCATCACCTCGGCTGCCGCGCAGTGGTCCGTAGTATGCTTCCACCGCACCCGCTGCCCCGCCTCTGGTGGGCATTTCGGTGGTGTTTTATTCTCCATGTCAGTAATTGGACAGCGTGTGCTTGCGTCGAGGACATCAGAGCTGTGCGTCCACGTCACCGGGGCTGGCCTCGGGACTGACAGCACGGTGCTGTAACCAGCCTCTGGCCCTACAGCTGCTCTCCCTGGAGGCCTGGGAGCAAGGCTGCTGCTAGGTGAGTCTCTTCTTCCTGTCAGATGTGCTGTGGGAAGAGGGCAAGGCGGCCTTGGAGCAGCTGCTCAAGTTCATGGTGCACCCCGCCATCTCCTCCATCAACCTGACCACAGCCCTGGGCTCCCTCGCCAACATCGCCCGCCAGAGACCCATGTTCATGTCCGAGGTGATCCAGGCCTACGAAACCCTGCACGGTAGGTTGGCTCCTCCGCCCTGACCTCTGGCCCCGGCCTCCCCTCTCCACTGGCGCCTGCTCCGCCTGAGGAAACAGGAGCGGGGTGGGCCTGGGGCATCCAGCAGCCTGGGGGGCTGAGGGCCCAGGACGCATCCTCTTGGCTAGACCAGCACCTGTCGGTTTCACGGGACAGAAGCCTGCGTCAGGACTGGCTTTTCATGCCGGTCCGGTGGGAGGGGAGACGGCATCTTGTCCGAGACACTTTAAGATCATCAGACTTTTTCCCTCCCCCCGAAGAGCAGGAAAGAGAGACGTGCCAGATAGGCGAGGATAGTACTCGGTGCTTTGTTCTACTATTCTCTCCACCTCTGCGCACGTGCAAGCACTGGAAAGTCGGTTGAGGAGCGAGCGGGGCAGTCGTGACTGTCTCCGGGGCTTGGCCCTTGTTTTCTCCATGTTGGCTGCATTCTCATCTCTTCCTTTGGAGAAGTGATGAGGGCCCTGGTAGCTCGGACTTGGGTTCCATGCACTTGGCAACCCCAAGGGAAAGAGAGCGTCTCCTTCCCAGTGGTCCCTGCAGAAGTCCAAGGGCTGGTGCTCATTGTTTCTGATTGGCCGAGAAGAGATTGCAAGCTTGTCTCTGAGCCAATCACAGCGGCCACGGGTCGCAGAGTTCTTACTGGCCCCCCATTCTCGCACACTTGGACTGAGAATGGAGCCAGGGTGGTTACCGCAAAGGAGAATGGGACTGTTGTTGCCCGAGGAAGGGGGGACAGATACTGTGCAGGAAAAATTCCAGGCACTCTCTTTCCCTCTGGACCAGGGGCGGCCAGCTCGCCAAGGTGACTGTTAGGCACTAGAAAGGCATTCTGGTGGCGGGGAGACCAGTGGCAAACTGTGGCGGCAGTTCCGCTGGGCCAGTCTCGAGGCGAAGGTGGTGAGCACAGCCTTCCCCGGGGCGTATGGGACTTTCAGACCAGACGGGAAAGGCGAGGAGAGTCTGTTTAGCATGAGGGAGGGCAAGCTGTTCTCGTCATAGGAGGGTGACTGGTACGGGGTAGGGCTCCGGGGCTGCAGGTCAGCTGGCGTGGGGAGGCCGCGAAGCACATGTCGGGGCGAGGGCTCCTCAGGCGGTGCCCGCAGGACCGCTGCCCGAGGTAGGGGCTGGGAAGTCAGGCCGGCAGGGCCGCGGAGGTCAGCCCACACCCAAGCTCCTGTTTCCTCGCAGCCAACCTGCCCCCGACGCTGGCCAAATCTCAGGTGAGCAGCGTGCGCAAGAACCTCAAGCTGCACCTGCTGAGTGTGCTGAAGCACCCCGCCTCCCTGGAGTTCCAGGCCCAGATCACCACCCTGCTGGTGGACCTGGGCACCCCCCAGGCGGAGATCGCCCGCAACATGCCCAGCGGCAAGGACGCCCGCAAGCGGCCCCGAGACGACTCGGACCCCTCGCTCAAGAAGATGAAGCTGGGTGAGCGGGGCCGGCAGGCGGGGTGGGCCGGTGCGTGGCGCGCCCTTTGTTCTGAGGCGCGCTGTGCGGCGGGTCACGTTGCGTGGCTAGGGCGACGTGCTGTGGAGCGTGAAGGCGGGGCTCAGCACAAAACAGCTTCGACAACTTGCCTAGATGACACAGCGGCATAAAATGGAAATGACCTCCTCTTAGCCCTCGCCCCGAAAGTGACCGCTCCCTAAGTGTCACTAGACTTTCTTTCTGCGGTGCCTTTTGCTTGTGCGTGTAGCGCTCTCCTCTGCCTGGTGTTGTCGTCAAGCGGGCAGCTCTTAGTGGTGGTGTCATTTGCTTTACTGTCAACCAGAGCAGCCTTTCTTATGCCAAAGGAATTTTCCCGTCCGCTTGTCTATTCCTAGAAAATCTATGAAAGGCGCAGTTTTCCCCTACTTGAAAAAAAAGGAGTTAATTTCCATTTAAAGCGTGCGATAGGGAACTCCGCTTTTGCCTCTTGCTGAGACGCACGCAGCGGTGCCCGTGTGCTCAGCGAGGCTCTCGAGCTTGCTGTATCTGTACGGGGCACAGGAGGCGGCTACTCCCCTCTTTAAATGGGGCGCAGTAGTGCGGGCGTGCAGGGCCGCTTTCACCAGCCCCGTTGGTGGGCGCTGACTCGTGTCCACCCCTGAGGAGTGGGCCGAGGCCCTCGCAGCGCTCAGGGCGTGCAGCCCCGCGACACGGCCCCCAGGGTGGGGCTGCTGCAGACGGCTCGTGCGCGGGAGCTAGTCTTTGCCCGCCCATTTCGTCGTCGTGCTCCTTCAAGCTTGCTGGGCGCAGCTCTGGACGCGCAGACGGTGACGGGAGCAGTGCCAGGCCCGAGCGCGCCTCTCTCGAAGTGGGCGTCACACTTGGCTTCCAGTTGTTGCGTCCCGTGAGGGCCGAGGTGGTCCCCGCCTGTTCCCTGCCCGCCTTCGTGACGGGCCAGGCAGATGCCCCTCCGGGCGGGTCTGCCTGCGCGTGCCCCCCAGCGGGGCTCGGGTGCTGTTCTTCAGTAGGTCACAGCGGAAGGGGCACCCGACCTCGTGGTGTCAGGAGCGGGGTGTCATCTGTCTGACTGGGGATGGGGCCCGGGGTGGCCCTCTGCCTCCCTCAAGGTAGGAGGGCTGCGTTCGCTGCTGTTCCGCTGCAGGGAAGGGCCTTGCCTCCCCCCACTGCAGCCGCGGCGCGGACCGTGGGCCTCCCTGTGCTTTGGATCACACTGTCGCGCGCTCGTCGCGGTGCTCGGTGCCTTCCGCCTGCTGGCGGGGTCTTTGAGCTGCCCCTGTGTCGTGCACTGTGCCACATCCGTTTCTGAGCAGCTCTTATTTCTGGCGTGATGCATGTTCTAGGTGCGCCGGTACTGCCCCTGCCCCGGCCCTGGAGCCCGCCGCTTCTCTAGGGAGCGGGTTTCTTTTCTTTCTTTGTTTCAGTTTTATTTATTTATTTACGCACACAAGAGCTGGGGTGCAGGCTCGAGTTGCGGGAGGTGAGAGGAGTCACCAGAGACAGAGCGGGGAGCAGGACAGACAGATGGACTGAAATCCACTGCTGAGGGGAGCAGCGGGGAGGCAGGAGAGGTCTGCTGCGCCCTGTGGGTCCCGTCCCTGCCTGGGAATTGAACTCACGCTGCAGTGGCTGCGGAAGCCTCACAGTGCGGTGCTCAACCCTTGCGCTGCCAGGGAGGCCCCAGTTTCTTTTTAAGTGGCAATAAACTTCAGAAATTGAGACCTGAGGACTTTGTGGCCCACTGCGCTGGGCGCGTCTTCCTCCTGGTAACTGCTGCAGCGGCGTCCCCGTCTCAGCCGCGGCCGAGTGCCAGTTACGCTGCTTCCCCAGCCTCAGTAAGTCCTGGGGCTCAGGTGGCTTCCCGAGATGAGGTGTGGGTTTTGCACGTGTTGGAGTCAGAGCAGGCGCCGTCGTAGGCGTGTCTACCGTTTGCATGCCCAGTGCTGTCCTCTTGGCTCGTTCAGCCTCTTGTGGGCCAGCTGTGGGCGCCCTGCATCCCTGCCGGGCTCTCGTGGGCCAGCCGTGGGCGCCCTGCGTCCCTGCCGGGCTGTCGGCTCTTCCATACGCATGGTGAGCTTTCTTAAAAGCTCGTGTAACATTCCAGCCTATTTTTGGCTTCTTGCCCTCGACCGTCCCATGTAGAAGGTCCGGGTTTCTCGGGTCCGTGAGAAGGCAAGCTGCACAACCGCTGCGGAGACTGGCTGCCCGGACCCCCCGGGCCGGAGCCACCGTGCCGTGCTCACCAGCCGTGTCTCTGCGACCTGTGACCCCTGGGCGCTTCGTGCTTTTCACGTTAGCTGATCTCTGAGGTTTCGCGGTAGAGAACCGAGGTGTGCACTCGGTCTGCAGTGTCAGAGGGGTGTGCACGCTGTAGTGCTGCTCGGCTTTCAGCCGGCTCTCCCAGAGGCCCTGCCAGCTTCCCTGCGCACATGCCGCCCCGGCCCCTGTGCACCCAGCCTCCCGTCTCTGCGTCAGGCACCGGGCAGCGGCTCTGGTTTTGCATTTCCCAGCTCCTGGCGAGGCCGAGCAGGGCTTCACGCTGCGTGACGCTGGGACATCGGCAGCTGACATGTTGCCTCCTGCAGCTCAGTGTGGTGGCTGGGCTCTGGCGTGCTCCATCCCACCACGCAGGCAGGACCGCCAGAGGGGGCGGCATCCCAGGGCAGAGCTGGGCCCCGCCCAGGCCTCGGCCTTCAGGTTCCTGTGTGCTGAGGCGCGCAGGGAGGAGGGTGGCAGGCGGCTGCTCTCTCCAGAGCCACAGCTTGTCTCTTTGCCCAGAGCCCAACCTCGGGGAAGACGACGAGGACAAGGACTTGGAGCCGGGCCCATCGGGGGCCTCAAAGGCCTCCGCCCAGGCGTCTGGCCAGTCGGACACGGACATCACCGCAGAGTTCCTGCAGCCTCTGCTGACACCCGACAACGTGGCCAATCTGGTGAGGATGGCTGGGGCCGTTCCCGGCGGGAGGGGTGCTCTGGGCTCGTCTTCCTGCCCCACTCCGCAGCGTGGCTGCCCTGCTGACGTCACTTGTCCCCTGCCCTCTGTGCCGGCGGGCGTGGTCCCGAGGCCTTGGGTGACCCTCTCTGGTCTCACTTCTTCAGGAGGTCACTGCTCGCCATCGCTCTTTGGTGGTCTCACGCCTCTCCTTGGAGGGGGCGGGTCCGTCCACCGGAGGGCGAATTAGCTGCTGGATGGTGTGGGCCAGCCCTGTGTCACCTCCCTCTTTGGTTTCTTGCCCGCGACTGTCATTGAGTGTTTTCTCCAGAGTTTCAGTTACATGCCCGGCTTACTAGCTGTTCGTCTTCTTTCCCAGCGGAAGCATGAAGCATCCAAGTTTCCACCTAAGTGCCACCCCACCCATTTGATTTGTAGTAATCCTGCTTTCTCTTCTAGTTATTTTGTCGTTTACAGCACGCATTTAAAGTTCCAAGCATGTGCGGAATCACAGTTACCTTTCGTGCCAGTTCTTGACAGATGGGGTGTCCTCTGCTAGGGTGCTCCTTAGTTTAGAGGTCGTTTTCTTTATGCACGTAAGAACCGCGGTGTAGGACAACGGGGAGTGAGAGGATTCACCAGAGACAGAGGGGGAGCAGGACAGATGGATCTGCTGAGGGGAGCAGCAGGCAGGAGGTCTCCTGCGCCGTGTGGGTCCACTCCCTGGCAGGGGCTTGAACTCGTGCCGCAGTGGCTGGCGATAACTTGATAGTGCGGAGTCTCTAACCCCTCGCGCCACCAGGGAGCCTCATTGTTTTAAGTCAGTTTCCAGTCCTCCTCACTCTGCTGAACCCCCGTCCGCTCTGGGCAGGGGCCCCCATGCTGTTCCCTTCCGGAAACCCTCCCCACCCGCCTTTAAGTCTAGACCCTGGGCGGGTCTGATTCTTGCCCACCTCTGAGTTTTCCGGAAGAGGCGCTTCCCCCAGGAGCCAGCCTGCCCGGCCGTCCTAACGTGGCCTGTGGCCCCTGCGCGTCCCTCCTGCAGCGCGGTGCACCGTTGTCTCTGGCGGCCCAGGCGCCTGAGCTCCGCGAGAGCAGGCCCAGGTCTAGGTCACCCCGCCCCAGCACGGCCGGACCGGCTCCTGACCCCGGGCTTCCCGCAGGTCCTCATCAGCATGGTGTACCTGCCCGAGGCCATGCCGGCCTCCTTCCAGGCCATCTACACCCCGGTGGAGTCGGCGGGCACGGAAGCCCAGATCAAGCACCTGGCTCGGCTCATGGCCACACAGATGACGGCCGCAGGACTCGGGCCAGGTGGGTGTCACGCGCCGACCTGGGCCCAGCGTCGGCCCGGTGCCTGCTGGGTCTGCCCAGGGTCGCGCAGAGGTCACAGGAGATGCTGGGTGTAAATGCCCCCAGGTCCCGTGGAGGTGTCGTGCGCTCGGGGTTGCCGGGCCCTCGGCCGGAATCCGCAGGCCTCGACTCGGGGTCTGAGGTGGCCCAGGGTCAGGCACTTAGCTGTGTGCCGTGTTGTGACTGAGCCCTCTGCGCCTCGCCGCTTGCCACCTCGGCAGCACGGCCTCGCGCTGGCACACGGGAGGCGCACACTCACGCAGGCAGCACGCTTCGGTGAGCGAACCGCCCGGGGCCCTCCCGGCGGCAGTGGGGGCTGTCCCCGCACCCCTCTGCTTCCCGGCCAGCACGCGCCGCCCGGCTGCAGACGGGCCCTGTGCGGACCTCTGTCCCCACCGCCAGTTGTGCCCAGGCTTGAGCGTCACGCCAGGGGGCCATGAAGCTTCTGCCACTTTTGCTCAGCAGACGTCCTTGAGGTTTGCCGGTGTCGGGTGCACCAGCAGTGGTTTTTTCTATCACTCGGTAAAACCGTTTTGGGAGCGAGCCACCCACCCTGTCGTCCGCGCTGCCGTGGCTGGCCTGTGTCTAACCATGGTGACTAGCGCCGCCTGACCTGCTCGATGGCCGGGGCGCACGCGCCTGGGCCCCCTGGCGTCCCCCGGGAAGGTGCCGGAGTTCCCAGAGGGGCAGAGGCATTTGCTCCTCCCGTGAGCGGCAGGTCTGGCCCGGGCAGCGCTCACGAGCCTCAGCAGAGGGCCCGGCGGCAGGCGCTGGGACGGAGCCAGGCCTGATGCCCGCTCCACTGCGCCTTGCCTGCCGCAGGCGTGGAGCAGACCAAACAGTGCAAAGAGGAGCCCAAGGAGGAGAAGGTGGTGAAGCCGGAGAGCGTCCTGATCAAGCGGCGCCTGTCCGCCCAGGGCCAGGCCATCTCTGTGGTGGGCTCCCTGGGCTCCATGTCCGCGCTGGAGGAGGAGGCCCCCCAGGCCAAGAGGAGGCCGGAGCCCATCATCCCCGTCACACAGCCCCGGTGAGTCCCTCAGGGCCGGCCCGAGGGTGCGACTGGGCGAGACAGGCAGTCTGCCGGGAGTCAGTGCCTGGACCACAAGCCTTAGTGGGTGTGCATCAAGATGCCCCTGGTGTCCCAGAACGGGCCAGTGTTTCTCGCCGGGAGTCAAAGGAGATCAGATTGGTTTGGGGTAACACTTAGGGAATTCAGTCAGTGACTCCGGCATGAGAGTGACCGTGACGTCCAGCGCCGGGCACAGTTTCCTGGCTGCTGAGTGCTGCCGGCTCGCCATCGCCGTCCTCGTCACGCCTCCCTCACGGACGAGACCGGGCCAGCCCTGCCCAGCCCCACCCAGCTCTGACGACAGGGCCGGCCTGTTCACTGCCCACAGCCCCCGCCCCCGGCTACCCCGCCGGCACGTGGGCTGCTGGGGCTCCTTGAACAGCCAAGCAAGTCCCCTCTGGGCTCCTGTTGGGTTTGGAAGGCACCCCCCCGCCCCGCCCCGTGATGTGTGTCTCGTCTCCTGGCCGTGTTCGCATCTCCGTGCGCAGAAGCCTCCCCTGGACCCCCCTTCCAGGAACGAAAACTCACCCCCTCCCTTGCCGCGCCCCTGTGGCCTGTGGCCTCTGTCGGGAGCCCGCGGCCTGGGGTGGGCGTCCCTGGGGCGCCTGGGCTCCAGCCCCGGCCTCCCTGCCACTGTCCCTGTCGCACTCTCCCTGTAGTCTGGCGGGCGCTGGGGGGCGCAAGAAGATCTTCCGCCTGAGCGACGTGCTGAAGCCTCTGACGGATGCCCAGGTTGAGGCCATGAAGCTGGGAGCCGTGAAGCGGATACTGCGGGCCGAGAAGGCCGTGGCCTGCAGCGGGGCGGCCCAGGTGTGCCCGTCCCCCCTCCCTCCAGTCCCCTCTCCGCCACCTCGAGTGAGCCTGGCGCCCAGCCCCCGGCCATCAGCCAGCTTCTTCTCAAGCCTCCTTCCCATCTCCAGGAAAGGGAGGCCCCAGCATCAGCGCTGCACGGGCTGAGGGGCGCAGGAGCCTGGGCGCACACGTGAGCACGGGACGCCGCGGGCGCGACGTGCAGCCCTGTCAGGTCCTCCTGGGCCTCGTGCGTTTGCCGAGAGGCTCACCTCGCTGTGCAGTGATTGGGCTACTTCTCCGCTTTATCTTCTTCCCCACACAAGTGGGACTTGCTGGGCGCAGCGTCCTTAGCTTGCCTTCCTCACTGTCCCCAGCCCTGCACCGGGACGCCCTGAGGCCGGGCGGAGGCCCACAGAACTCCCTCGCGGTGCCCGGGCTGCCCAGTCGCCACACGCGCTCGCTCTCCTGTCAGGTGCGCATCAAGATCCTGGCCAGCCTGGTGACGCAGTTCGACGCGGGCCTGAAGGCGGAGGTTCTGTCCTTCATCCTGGAGGACGTGAGGGCCCGCCTGGACCTGGCCTTCGCCTGGCTCTACCAGGAGTACAGCGCCTACCTGGCCTCGGGCGCCCTGGACAAGTACGAGGACTGCCTCATCCGCCTGCTGTCCGGCCTGCAGGAGAAGCCGGACCAGAAGGACGGGTGAGGGCCGCCCGCCTGTGTCCCGCCTCCCTTCCTGGCTCTGGCCTCCTCCTTCACGGCCGGGTCCGTCCTTCACCCGCCCATCCGAGCTCACTTCCGCCCGCATAGAGGCGTGCAGGGCGGTTTCTGTGGGTCCGGGCCCGGCTTCTTCGCGCCTGCCCCCTCGGCGTGTTCGGAGGTGGCCTCTCTTCCACGTGCCTTCCTGAGTTAGTCTGCCGCTTCCTCCCTAGGCTCGGCCTCCAGCTCATCCGTTCTTCAGCCAGCAGCAGGGTGACATTTTAAAATGTCATTCCTGTCTTTTTATCTTTTTTACTTTCCCATTAAAATAACCTTCCCTGGTCCTCCGTTGCCGTGGGGGTGAAGTGCAGTCTCCTTGACTATGGGCTGTGGGGCCCGTGTGAGCCAGTCCCCTGCGGACTCTTGGCCTTCCCTCCGCCCCTTTGCTCCTCTCCGCCCCAGACTGGGCCACGCTGCCTGCGGCCTGCTGTTCCCCGAGCACTCGGGGCTTGCGCGTCCCCTCTCTGCCCGGCACCCCCCCACTCCTCCCTTTGTGCAGGGGACCCCTCCTGCTGCCCTCTATTCACTAGCTGTCTCGAAGTGTCCTTTCGTGGCCACCACATTGGAGATTGCTCTGGCAGATGAGCAGTGGGCTCCCGGTGGGGAGACGCGGAGCTGCAGGCGGCGGAGGCTGCCCAGGGTCAGGGTGCCGCTGGCGGTCTGCCCCCAGGCCTCGCGGGGCTCGTGGGCTGTCCTGGGGGCGCACTCTGCTGGCCCCGCGCTCCTGCAACCCCCCCTGCCCCACAGGATCTTCACCAAGGTGGTGCTGGAGGCCCCCCTCATCACCGAGAGCGCCCTGGAGGTGATACGCAAGTACTGCGAGGACGAGGTGAGCCTCGGCCTCCCCCCTGCACCCCAATGGCCAGGCCACTCCTGCATGGGCCTGGGGGCGGGGCCTGCCTGAGGCTCTTGGCCGCTGCCTGATGCGCACCCCCTCCGCGCAGAGTCGCACCTACCTGGGCATGTCCACACTCCGGGACCTGATCTTCAAGCGTCCGTCGCGCCAGTTCCAGTACCTGCACGTCCTGCTGGACCTCAGCTCCCACGAGAAGGACAAGGTGACCCTGCGCTCCCGCAGTGGTCTGCAGCCCCCTGTCCCGGGGCGGCAGCCCCACCACGGCCACGTTCCCCCAGGAGTTTCTAGCCTGATGCCCGCCCGGCAGGGGTTTTGGTGGCTGCTTTATCGTTTTTGGTGGCACATAGCTGCTTAGCACGCACCCCCTCCCAGGAAGAGCATGCCCTCTCCCCCGTCCTCCCCCCTACCCCACTCCCTCCCCCCCCCACCCCTCCTCCGTGTTGTGCTGCATCTAGGACATCTAGGAGCTGTGACTGGGAAGCAGCCAGCAGGACCCTGGAGGCGGGGTGGGCAGCCTAGAGGGGTGGGCGGGGCTGGGACTGCACCACCCATGCTCTGGAGTGGGCCTCAGGGCCCTGACTGTGCTGCTCTGGCCTTTCACCACGCTCCCCCGGCGCCTCAGTCTGCCGAACAGGATGTCCACAGACTGCGCCAGCCCTGGTACTGCCGGGGACACAGCCCCGCCAGCCAGCCCTGTCCAGGCCCCTGCAGGGGCAGTGGGAGCCAGACGAGACTGGTGGAGCCAGGGTGGGCGGGCCTCGTGTGTCCCTGGGAGGATGGAAGTGAGCCTGTCTGGAGCTAGTGAGCAAGGCGAGAGACAGCTGGGGCTGAGCGGGTAGCCGTGCGGCGATGCGGGCCCTGCCCTGAAGCCTCGGGTGACTCAGCGGGCGCCCTTCTCCTCACCTGGTGCCGCCCGCCTCTGCCCTCAGGTGCGCTCCCAGGCCCTGCTGTTCATCAAGCGCATGTACGAGAAGGAGCAGCTGCGAGAGTACGTGGAGAAGTTTGCACTAAACTACCTGCAGCTCTTGGTCCATCCCAACCCGCCCTCCGTGCTGTTTGGAGCGGACAAGGACACAGGTCTGGTGCAGGTTCATCAGCTGTGTGCCGAGCACCTCGGCGCTGGGCGCTGGCCTGCCCTGGGGCCAGAGCTGGGTCAGAGCTGAGGCCCCCAGGAGAGACGGACAGTCACAGCCTGCAGGGTCGGTGGGCGGAGAGGCTGGGGCAAGGGGACCCGGCCAGTGCGGGGCTCTGGAGGGCCTGTTGCTGTGGCACAGCCCTGGGTTCCCCAGAACTGCCATGAGGAGCCCCGAACCGCTGGTGAACAGACCTCAGCTGGAAGGTTCCGCTGCGGCGGGGAGCGGGGCTCTCCCAGCCCCAGGACAGCCGCAGGCGGGGTTGTGCCGTGGCCTTCAGCTGGGGGCAGCGTGGGGAGCCTGGAGCCGGCAGGGGGTCTCATGCAGAAGGGGGTTTCCCAGGGCACGGGGCTGTGGGCGCCAGTCGGGTCTGTGCTTAGCGCCCCTCTAGCTGCGCTGCGGTCGAGGTCGGGCTGAGGTGGGGACACAGGGCGGAGGCCGCCGGGGGCTATCGGCCCACCCCGCTCCCCGAAGGGGCCTCTCCTGGCCTGGGCCCGCCTGACCCTGCCCCCGCCCTGGCAGAGGTGGCCGCGCCCTGGACCGAGGAGACCGTGAAGCAGTGCCTGTACCTGTACCTGGCTCTCCTGCCGCAGAACCACAAGCTGATCCACGAGCTGGCGGCCGTGTACACCGAGGCCATCGCGGACATCAAGCGCACCGTGCTCAGGGTCATCGAGCAGCCGGTGAGGCCCTGCCTCCGCGCTCTGCCCCCGGGCGGCCGGCGCCCCGCCCAGCGCCTGCCCGAGTTTGGGGCAACACGGTGGCCCAGCAGTTAGGAGCCGGCTTTGGAGAGTGGGGTTCACGTCCCCCTCCCGCTTTCTCACTGCGGACGTGGGCCCCTTCAGTCACAACTGGAAAGTAAGGACGAGCCGAGTGCCCCGCCTGCTGGCGGCATGAGCCATGGGCTGTCCCCAGAAGCAGCCTCGCTGCGGGTCAGCTCCGGGCTTGGGGCCCGCCCCTGCTGGCCGCGGCTGGGTTTGCGGTCTCAGGATCTCTGCCCGGGCGTTTTTCATTAGGGACAGCTTCAGTCAGCAGGTGAGCAGGGGCAGGTTCACCCCTCACACCTGCTGCCCAAGTTGAAGGGTGTCCTTCTCCAAGCGTGGGGAGAGCAGACCTCATCCCCGGGAGTCCCTGAGGGCAGAGACTGCCCCTCGCGCCGTCGTGTTTCTGGGCAGAGGACCGCGGGGCCCCTGGCAGCCACGGCCTGGCCCTGGAGGGCCGCGGGCGGCCGCAGGAAGGGGGCGGGCGGGGCGCTGAGGCCTGCAGGAGCCAGCCTGGTGTCCGAGGAGTCGAAGCGTGGGCTGTGCAGGAGGGGCAGGTTCGCGCTAGTCTGGAGAGGCCCAGGGCCTGCAAGGAGGCCACCGGCGAGGCCTGGAGCTGGGGTTGGCCTCTGCGAGAGGGTGGGCGCTGGGGATGGAGGCTTCTGCCCAGCCTGTCGCCTACCCCCCCCCCCCCCCCCCCCCCCCCCCCCCCCCCNGGCTTCTGCCCAGCCTGTCGCCTACCCCCCCCCCCCCCCGGTGTCGCCAGTACACGAGGCGGAACTGCTGTGTGACGCCGTGACCGGCTAAGGTGTGTGTGTGCTGCTAGTTGCCACAAGGCGGTCACAGTCGTCACCTCACGTGGGTCTAGCGCTGTCCTCATCAGAACGTCAAGGCTCTGCGCCCACTGTCGGGGTTTCCCCAGAGCCCCAGCGTCCCCCAGCCACCTTGAGCTCACACCTGGGCCCAGCCCCCCCGCCCTCCCCTCCCCTTGCCATCCCTGCAGCCTGTCTCTGCCTCTAGATCCGAGGAATGGGCATGAACTCGCCAGAGCTGCTCCTGCTGGTGGAAAACTGCCCCAAGGGGGCAGAGACGCTGGTCACACGCTGCCTGCACAGCCTCACCGACAAAGGTGCCAGGCCCACCCCTGTGCCCCACCCCCACCTCCCCTGCTCCTTTCAGGACCTGGGGCTCGTGCTGGCTCCCAGCTGGCTGACCCGGGGGGTCTCCCCACGCCTGGGCCTTGGTTTCTCCATCTGGATCAGTCTTGCCCTCTGTATGTGAGAAGCCAAGGACCAAGGCCCCCAGCCCCCTCCCCCACCTCAGCTCACCTCGCCCCACTCCTCCTTGGCCTGCAGTCCCACCCTCGCCGGAGCTGGTGAAGCGGGTCCGGGATCTCTACCACAAGCGGCTGCCTGACGTCCGCTTCCTCATCCCGGTGCTCAATGGGCTGGAGAAGGTACCAGCTGGGCGGCAACTCTGGTGGGACCCTGCAGGGCAGGCTGGGCGGGGGCAGCACGGGCTGCATGGCCACTTAGGTGCACCTCGCCCGCAGAGGGCCTCCTCCGGCCTCAAGCCCGCCCTTCCTGCGAGTTCCCTCCTCCGTCAGACGGGGACGCCCCGCCCTCCCACACGACCATCCTGAGGTCCGGCTCATAGGACGTGGCTGGGGTCCTGCCCACTGTACTTCCCGAGGAGCCTCCATCGGCCCACCGCGGAGCCGGCCTGGAACGGGAAGGGCTCGGGTGGGACAGCACCAGGCCGTCGCCTCCCTGGCGGGCAGCTGGGGCAGCTGGTCTGAGGCCACGGCTGACCCGCTTCCCTGTCCTCCCTGCAGAAAGAAGTGATCCAGGCCCTGCCCAAACTCATCAAGCTCAACCCCATCGTGGTCAAGGAGGTCTTCAACCGCCTGCTGGGCGCCCAGCACGGTAGGTGCACCCCGCCCGGCCGCAGGCCCGCCCTGCCCCGCCCCTCCTGCTGCCTGCTCCCGGTGCCCCGGGAGATCCCAGCTCTGGTGGGTGGGCCAGGGCAAGAAGGAGGAGGGGGTCCCGGTGTACAGAGTGGGGGGTTTGCATGAGGAACATTCGGGGAGAAAGGGGCTGCATCCTGGCTTGGCACATCGGAGCTGCTGTTCCAAGGTGCCCAGGCCACCTCCTGTGGCGCTGGATGACGGGGTAGGCTAGACCTGGAGCTGGGGTCCGAGTCCCCAAGCCTCTTCCTCCGAGGCCCCGACCACACTCCTGCCCCAGTGACTGCCGGTACCCTCGGGCTGAGGCAAGGGGCGTGCTCAGAGACACGCCAGCTTAGTAAAACGCCCAGGGTTTGCAGCCCCTCCAGCAGCAGGAGCCGGGCAGGCCATAGGGGCCTTTGCTGCCCCATCAGTCCCCAGAGGCCTGAGCCGGCCGCCGGCGGTCCTAGGAAGCAGGTGCCGGGATTTTGGCCTCGGGGCGCAGAGCAGAGCCTGGCCGGCTGCAGTCCTCTTGCTGCCCAGGAGGGTGGAGGCATCGGAGCGTGGGAGGGGGCGGAGACCTCGGGCTACGGGGAGGGCCGCCACCCCGTGAAGTCCCCAGCTCTGTCCTTTGAGCCCACAGCCCCATCGAGGCAGGCACCTGGTCTGCAGGCACCACCCGCCCTAACTCGGGACGCGTTCCCACTTCTTCACTGGGGCCTCTGTGCTGTCTGCCCCACCCATCCCCCACTGCAGGCGAAGGCAACTCGGCCCTGTCCCCCTTGAACCCCGGAGAGCTCCTCATCGCCTTGCACAACATCGACTCGGTGAAGTGCGACATGAAGTCCATCATCAAAGGTGAGGCCCCCACCCCTCGAGTGCCCTGGCTGCTGTGGACCCATGCCACCCACGCACCCCTGCTGGCATCTGACGCCCACAGCCCAGTGCAGTGCCCAGCTCCCTCCCTTCCTCTGAGGAACAGCCGCACCTACTGTGCGCTGCCCAGAGCAGGCCTCGAGAACAGTGGGGGCCCCCCCACTCCCCTCACCTGAGGGACAGAAGGAAGCAGAGCCTGCCCCCAGCAGGGCAGAGCCCCCAGGAGCTGCCAGGAGCACCAGGCACTGCGGGGTAGGACACAGACACAGCCGGGCCTGGGCTGAGGCAGGAGCGCACCCTGGGGCAGGCTGCCAAGACAGGGAGGGATCACCGCAGCCACTGCACAGGCCCGCCCACAGATCTCGCCTCGGTGCCTGTGAGTACGCCGGCTCCATGACGTAGACAGGAATGGAGGTTCCGGAAAGGTTACGAACCTTGCTTAGGGCCACACAAAAGCTAAGTGGTTTAGTGGGAGAACGGCGCGGTTGGTGGGTCTGGCTGGGCATCCCGGTCCCACCGCACCAGGACCTGGGAAGGCAGCGCCACGCAGCTGCCTTTGACGCCACCTCCAGTACCTGGGGGAGTGAGGGACCCTCCTGGCCCTTCGCTTCCTGTCTAGCCTGAGATGGCTCCACAGTGACTTCCGCTCTCAGTTCTCTCAGAAATTCTTAGCTCAAGAGAACAGCTTGTGAAAATAGGAGATCCATACCAGCCAGGAAGGCACTAAGGCTACGGTGGGAGGGCGGCGAGGCGGGAGGGCCGTCTTTCTCTCTCTGTCTCTGCGAGGCGGGAGGGCCGTCTCTCTCTCTGTCTCTGCGAGGCGGGAGGGCCGTCTCTCTCTGTCTCTGCGAGGCGGGAGGGCCGTCTCTCTCTCTGTCTCTGCGAGGCGGGAGGGCCGTCTCTCTCTCTGTCTCTGCGAGGCGGGAGGGCCGTCTCTCTCTCTGTCTCCAAGCCCCTCCGCACCTCAGGAATGCTACGGGCCCCTCCTTAGGGTGATGAGACCGTCACGTATTTTGTGGACAGTTCGAGGGAGTTTGTAGACCCCGGACCCAGATTTAGTCCCTGGTCTTACTTGGGCAACAAATCCAGGGGGAGAACGGGCCTGGCCTGGCCCGTGGAAGCCACGGATCTCCCCGCACAGCCGCCCCGCCACAGAGCTCTCGGCAGCCCTCCAACTGGTCTCCCTGGGCTGGCTGGCTGCTCCCAGTGCACTGCCCTGCCCTGCAGCCTTGGCCCCTGGCCGCTCTGCTGCGCGTTCACCTGGGAGCGCCTGCCCGAAGCCCAGGCCTGTCAGCACACTGCTCCTCAGCAGGCCCCTCCGCTAAGCGTAGTGGTCTGCTTGCTCCCTCACCAGCTGCCGTTTCAGCGACTAGGCCTGCCCCTGTGACCTGGCCAGAATGGAGTGCCCTGAGCGCCTTTGCTCAGCCCTGTGTGCAGTGAAGCTGATACACCACGGGGTGGAGGTAGTCCTGGCCCTGCCCTCCCAGGATCACAACCCACCCCCCAACAGTAACAGCCCAGAGTGAGCAGGGCTGGAGGGCAATCTGACCCGCCCTGCCACAGGACATCAAGGAGGGCTTCCTGGAGAAGGCACACCTGAGCTGAGACTATAGGAGGATGAGTATAGGGGTGAGGTATTGGGGAGATAGGACCCTGCGAAAAGGAAGAACTTTGCAGAGGCCAAGGAATGTTGTAGCATGGCCTAGTTCTGAGATAGCTGAACGGGCCTCATCTGTGGCTTGAGGAGGGGGCTTGTTCCGGAAATGAGGTCAGATATCCCAAAGGCCTTTGTGGGGCTTGGACTCGAGCGCTTAGGGACCTCTGGGAGGGAGGCTGGGCTTTCTGAAGACTTAGCCCTGCGTGAGCGTGGATTCCTGTCCAGGAGGGGCTGATTCTGTGGCCTGTAGCAGAGCAGGCAGGGCCAGCAACCGCCGAGGAGCAGCCCCCAGTGCTTCAGGTGGGGCCTCTGGCACTCTCCTCCCTTTCTCCACGCTCCAGCGCCCTTTGGTCTGGACACCTGCAGAGCCCTCCCCCTTCCATAGACACCGCAGCCCTGTTTCCATTAGCCTCTCAAGGATTGGGGTTAGGGTTAGGGTTAGGGTTGCCTCTCTTCTGGCTCAATAAAGACTTCCTGGTTCAGACTCACATGGCAAGTGGTGTTTGGCGAAGGGGGATTCAGAGTCACTCCCCACTAGCAGTGGGTGGGAGCACTGCTAGCCCCACTGATTTCTGGTTTCCCAAGCTGCTGCTGCAGGGGCAGCCCCACGGCCTGCCTTCGTGGGGCTCAGGCTGGGCCAGCCTCCCTGGCCCTCCTGCCACTGGCGTCCAGCAGGAGGCATGCCAGCCCCCAGCTTCCCCCTCACCCCAGGACAGCCTACTCAGCCAGGCGCTCCAGCCCCCCTGGCGTCCTGCCAGGAGCCGCAGCCTTCCGTCCCGGCGGGTGGAAGTGCCCTGCCGCCCCTGAAGCCATGTGGGTCCCCAGGGCGGCAGCGGATCCTTCCTGTCTCGGGCTCTGCCAGGATCGTCCCCAAAGAGCGGGCCTGTCTTCCCTCTTCCCTCTCCAGCCCTGGCATTTGGGACCCGAGGTGTCGTTTCCCTTGGGCCCTGCCCCCAGGTTTCCCAGGGCCAGCCGCCAGGTCCCCTCGAGACCTGCAGTGCAGGAGTCTCCAGGAAGGGCTCACGGCAGCATTGGCGCCGAGGCACTCTGGGGTCGGGGGCCCAGGCCCAGGGCAGCGAGGCAGAGGGGACAGGCCCACTCTCCGCCTCCTCGCAGCCACCAACCTGTGCTTTGCGGAGCGGAACGTGTACACGTCGGAGGTGCTGGCCGTGGTGATGCAGCAGCTGATGGAGCAGAGCCCCCTGCCCATGCTGCTCATGAGGACCGTCATCCAGTCCCTGACCATGTACCCCCGCCTGGGGGGCTTCGTCATGAACATCCTGTCGCGCCTCATCATGAAGCAGGTAAAACGCCCTGGCGCCAGCCCCCAGGCAGGGGGTGCTACGGAGGGTAGACCCGAGGCAGGGCCCTGGCTCTGCCAGCCCGCTCGCCCCCGCGCACCCCCATGGAGCCAGGGCCTCCAGCCCTTCTCCTGGCCACGCCGCCTGACCTCAGTGACAGGGCAGCGGCCTGACGGGAGGGGTCGGCGGTGGGCACATCCCGCTGGCCCCGTGGCCGGGATGTGCGCTGGAGCGCGAGGATGGCCCCTTCGGGAGAAGCTGGAAGCCGAGGCGCCACACCCACCCAGCCTCGCCCAGACTGGGTCCAGCCCCAGGTCGCCCCTGGCAGCACCACCTTTGAGGTTAAAGCAGATTCGGATCCAGGGTCAAGTGTCTCCTGCTCTCCGGACCCGGACCCTGGACACGCCCCTGCGCCTCCTGGTGCCTGCTTCCTGGAGCAGGGCTGAGGCTGCCCCTCCCAGCTGAGTGCATCAGCTGTGCCCCACGCTCAGGCCCCTGACCTGGGCTGGCCTGGGAGCACCTCCCGGAAGGGCCACGCACTTGTCTACCCTTTACCCAAGTTGCCTCCAGTCTCAGCCACTGGGACCAGGAAGAGAGACCGTCTGGGGCCAGAGGGTGATGGTGGGTCTAGGCCCCCACAGGGCCCCGTCCTGCCTGCCTGGTGAGCGCCCCCTCCCGCCCTTCAGGTGTGGAAGTACCCCAAGGTGTGGGAGGGCTTCATCAAGTGCTGTCAGCGCACCAAGCCCCAGAGCTTCCAGGTCATCCTGCAGCTGCCGCCCCAGCAGCTGAGCGCCGTCTTTGACAAGTGCCCTGAGCTCCGGGAGCCTCTGCTGGCCCACGTCCGCTCCTTCACCCCGCATCAGGTACCGCAGTGCTGGGTGGCTCTGTGGCTCAGCCACAGGGGGCTGGACAGGTGGGGCGGGCAGAGGGTTGCCCAGCACCGCGGCAGGTCAGAGGCCAGCTATCTGGGATGTCCATAGCTCTGGACCAGCACTGTCCATAGCACCCCATCCTGCTGTCCCCCCAGCAAGCACACATCCCCAACTCCATCATGACCATCCTGGAGGCCACCGGCAAGCAGGAACCAGAGACTAAGGAGGCGCCTGCCGGGCCCCTGGAAGAGGTGAGGGCCATCCACCCCTGCCTCAGGTCCCGCTCTCTTCCCCACCCGGCCACCTCTCCGCCTGGAGTCTCCTGCTGAAAGGGGAGGGAGGCAGTGCCCCTTACTCCTGTGCCCCCTTGCTGGCTTTCCCACCATCCTCGGAGAGCACCCCAGGTCCTGGCCACCCCCACCTCTGAGCTCCCCTGTGCCCCCTCCCCACCCCAGGACGACCTGGAGCCCCTGGCCCTGGCCTCTGCACCTGCCCCGGCCCCTCGGCCTCCCCAGGACCTCATGGGCCTGCGGCTCGCCCAGGAGAAGGCCTTAAAGCGGCAGCTGGAGGAGGAACAGAAGCTGAAGCCGGGGGCCGGGGGAGCGTCCTCGTCGTCCTCCTCCTCCTCGTCGTCCACCTGCACCTCCACCTCAGCCCGGCCGGGTCCTCCCCAGCCCGAGGAAGCCATAGATTTCCGGGAGGAGGGTGCCGAGTGCGAGACCCCAGCCATCTTTATCAGCATGGACGACGACTCGGGGCTCACCGAAGCTGCTCTGCTGGACTCCAGTCTCGAGGGCCCCCTAGCTAAGGTGGGGACAGCCGGGGTCGGGCCGAAGTGCGCGCGCGCGGTGCCGAAGGGGCGGTGGCGCGCGCGGGGCTGGGCTGGCGGGCAGGGCCGCCCCTGACGCAGGTGGGACCGCTCTGACCTGCGCCCTCGTCCTCTGTCGCCGCCAGGAGGCAGCAGCGGGCGGGCTGGCCGCGAAGGAGGAGCGGAGCCCGCAGACGCTCACGCCCGCGGCCGAAGACGCCGGGAAGGCGCCCAGCCCGGCGGCCGAGGAAGCCGGGGACGCGGAGCCCACGGGGAGCAGCTAACGGGGCGGGGGGCGGAGAGGGCGGGGGTGTGGCCGGTGCTGGCTTGCCTTCGAGAAATTAAAGAACGATCGCGGTCTGGGCGTGGCTGCGGGCTCGTCTCTGCCGCGCTCTGGGGCTGGCCGGGGCGTGGCCGGCACCCCGGGCGCTGCGCCTGCGCGGAGCCCGCCGCCCGGAGCGCCCAGCCGGCGTCCCGCGCCGCCCCTGGTAACGGCCGGGCCCGCCCTCCTGAGACCGCCGCGGCCGGGCGTGCGCGGCCCCACTCCTCCCTCCGCGGGCCATGGCGGACCCGCCGCCCGACCCCGAGCCCCCGACCGGGCAGCCCTCCGCGCAGAGGAGCGGCCAGCCCGCCGAGCCGCGCAGTGTGGAAGCCGCATCGTCCGGGGCCCGGCTGGCCGAAGAGGTGCTGGACACCTGGGGCCAGCCCCACAGTCGGGAGCTGCTGCTGGGCAGTCGGGAGTACCTGCTGGGCCAGACCCGCCAGCACCGCTGGTCGCGAGAGGACCGCGAAGGCGGGCACCGGCCCGAGAACCTGGAGCTGTTCCCGCCGGAGGGAGCGCTGGGGGCCGCCTCGGAGCCCGGGGGCGTGGCCTTCGGGCACCTGGGGCTGGGGGTGCCGCCCCAGCCCTACCTGGAGGACTTCGGGAAAGACATCGGCCGCAACGCCAGCCGCATGCTGCAGCAGCTGCACCAGGGCCAGGGCAGCTTCTTCGAGCACCTGGAGTCCGCCTACCAAGCCGCCCGGCCCGAGCACTTGGACCACTTCGGCCTGTACCACAGGCCGGACCCGCACTTCCTCGAGGACGCCCAGCACGGGCCCTACGTGAGGGACGACCCTGCCATCCAGTTCTCGCCCTCTGACCTGGGCTTCATGCCCTACAGTCTGGAGGTGCCGGAGCCCGAGCCTCGGGAGCTGGCGGTGCAGAACGCCAAGGCCTATCTGTTGCAGACCAGCGTCGGCTGCGATCTCAGTCTGTGAGAAGGGGCAGGGCGGGCAGGGTGGGACCAGAGCTGGGCAGGTGACCCCGCCCTACCCCCAGCCCACCGCAGGGCTGTCATTAGATCCGGTGGGACCAGCCGCTGCTGGGAGCACTAGCTCAGACTAAGGAGTTGGGCTAAATGCTAATAGCAGGTAGCGTTTCTGTGTGCCCACAGCCCTCTGTGGGCACAGCAGTTAGCACCTGCTTTCCCCAGCCGAATCACACTGCCAGCTCCATTCACAGAAGGAACTGGAAGACTGGGAGATTGGGTCCCTTGTCCAAGATAGCAGGGGTGTGGCTGCAGCCAGGGTTCCAGCCTGAGGCCCTGTCATCCACTAAACCTCCCACTCTCTAGGACACTCAGCTGCACCCAACACCCCTGTCAACCCCGTCACATCCTCACGAAGCTCGTGTTCTGCTGTGAGGGCAGTTAAATGTCATGAGTGACTCGGTGGAAATACTAAGGCAAGGGGGACAGGGAGCGCAAAGCCGATAGCCTGAGGCCAAGGGAGGTGTGAGGAGGTGACTGACCAGGGACCTGAAGGAGTGTCTGTGGTCACCGAGGGGAGAGTGGTGCAGGCGTAGAACATGCGAATTGTGTTTGAGCAGCCGCAAGGAGGCTGGTGTGACTGGAACCCGGTGGAAGATGCGGTTGGAGGAGTAAAGCACACACTGACTGTCGGCCATGGCTCCCAGTGCCCGGGAGAAGGGTCACGGCCCTCCAGACAGCCTTCAAACCCCTGTACCATGCAGCCCCTGCCAGGTCTGACTTCACCTCTCATCAGCTCCGGACTCATATTCCAGAATCTGGTCAAACTTAGCCTCTTCCTCAGCAGTCCCAGCCCTTGTGGAAAAGCCCAGGCCAAAGTCCCACCTGTGCTGACCTGTCCCAATTCAGGCACGGCCCCGCCACCCTAAAACGGGCCAGAGGGCTCCACACCACTGAGGGCTAAACATGCATGTTTCAGAATGCACCGGCCTGGTTTCAGACTCCAGATGTGCTGTCTGGCCTACCCCACGACCACAACTTTCAAGCCTCGGTTTCCTCATGTGGAGAATGGCTCATCACCTCCTTCCGGCGTGCATGTGTGGCTGCGGTGAGGGCCCAGCTCCTCCAGGGCCCGGAAGGGTGTTGGGCTCAAGCAAACAGATGCTATTAGGAATGGCCACTGTAGTCACCTCCACCCCTCCCTCACTCCAGCCACACCCACCCCGCCAACCCCCAGCACCCAGGCACAGCCTCAGCGCCAGACTTTGCCCATCGTTCCCAGTCTAACCATCGACTAACCCAGCAGCTCTGCCTCTCCCCAAACCTTTTACCTTCCTTTTTTCATGTCAAGTCACATTGGCTGGGACCTCCATTAAACACGTGGTGAAGGCGGGCATCCCAGCTCTCAATCGGGAAACAGCCCATCTTTAACTGCTACGTCAGGTCCCTGGAACTCCCCTCTTTATAAGGTCATGAAGAATCTGTTCTTAGTTTCCTAGATTTTTAAAAATCATGACTGGTGTTAAATTTTAAGGAATTTCTCTGCAGCTATCTCATTCAACAGATCAGGAACGTCACATAAAAATACACTTTTTTCCCTTGTTTTTCAAATACAGTTCAGTCTTAACATTTTTATGACTAGCCCAGTGTGACTAAAAAGGACCACCATCCTTTTCAGAAAATGATGATGCCATTTGCTGATATTTTGCTCAGGGTTTTGGCATCTCTAAATTTTGAAAAAAAAATTATTTTTGCATAGAACTGGGGTGCAGGCCAGAGGTGTTGGGGTTGAAAGGATCACCAAAGACAGAGTGGGGCGCAGAACAGTCAGATCTACTGAAATGCACTGCTGAGGGGAGACAGGAGAGGTCTGCTGAGCCATGTGGGTCCCCTCCCTGGCCAGGGTCAAGCTCAGGCCTTCATGGTGATAGTGCTGAGACTTAACCCCTAGGCCACCAGGGGGCGCCTCAGCATCTAGTTTGGTAAAAATGAGAGAGGCGTAGAATTGTCCTTTCTCCTAGTTTTCTGGAGATTTTGGCATCAAGATTACATTAGAGGGCCTTCCTGGTGGCGTAAGGGGTTAAGTCTCAGCACAATGAAGCTTCTGCAGCCACAGCAGCACAAGTTTGGTCCCGGCCAGGGAAGGGACCCACACAGCGCAGCAGACCTGTCTCCCCGCTGTTCCCCTCAGCAGTGTGTTTCAGTCAGTCTGCCTGTTCTGCTCCCTACTCTGTCTCTGGTGACTCCTCTCACCCCCCACCTCTAGCCTGCACCCCAGTTTTTGTGTGCATAAATATTTTTTTAAAAATTAGACTCATAAAAGGTGTCGGGACCGGTGCACACATTGCCCCTTTGACTGAAATGCTCTTCCCCCTATTAGCTGCCTGGCTTGTTCCCCTCCTACCCCAAGCAGATCTCTGCTTACATGTGACCTTGATGAGCTCTCCCCTGGCCTCCCCATCTCAGACCGCACACCACCCCCTCTTCCTGGCATTTCTGGCTTTATTTGTCTCTGTAGAAATCGCCACCACTGACACTATTTTGCCTACTTGGCTAAGCCCCTCCACCATCAGGCTGAGGGCGCCACTGGGGCAGGGACCTTTTCCCTGTGTGCCCCGGGCCAGCCGGAGGAGCGGACTCCCACCCCAGCTCAGCAGACTGAGTGGGCCGTGTCCCGCTCCCGCTCCCTCCGGGGAGGTAGGTACGAGCACCTGGTGAACCTGCTGACCAAGATCCTGAACCAGCGGCCGGAGGACCCCTTGTCCATCCTGGAGTCGCTGAACCGCACCTCGCAGGCGGAGTGGTTCCACCCCAAGCTGGACACCCTGCGGGATGACCCCGAGATGCAGCCCACCTACGAGATGGCCGAGCGGCAGAAGGCGCTGTTCCTCCGGGCAGGCAGCCTGGGCGAGGGCGAGCAGGAGATGGAGGAGGAGGTGGTGAGTGAGCCCCTGGGAAGGGACGCCCCTGTGTGGAGGCCTGGAGGGACCGAGCAGGGCAGCACCCCAAATGCCCGCCATGTCAGTGTGCCAGAGAGGCTGGGAACAACCTGGTTACAGAGGGCCTAGAACCCCGCTCAGGCCCTCCACTGGGGTTGCGTGGAAGGAGCTGAAGCAGAGGAAAAGCAAGTCAGTTGCTGTTTTGTTTTTGTTTTCTTTTAAAGATTTAGTTATTTGTGTATACAAGAACTGGGGTACAGGCCAGAGGTGTCGGGGGTGAGAGAACTCACCAGAGACACAGTGGGGAACAGAACAGGCAGACTGAAACACACTGCTGAGGGGAGCAGCGGGGAGAGAGGAGAGGTCTGCTGCGCCATGTGGTCCGCTCCCTGGCCGCGGATCGAACTCTCCTTGCTGTGCCACGGATGCTTCACAGAGCGGTGCTTAACCCGCCATGCCACCAGGGAGGCCCGTCTTTTCTTTCCCATCAAGGGTGTCCTCCCTGGGGACTTACTCTCCATCTTACCCTTCGGTGGGGCGACCAGGTTCCAGATGAGTGTCTGCCCCTTTGAGGCTGGAAGATCCAGCTAGGGAGCAGGGCTGAAGCCCCTTCCCTCTGCCCCCACCCCTGCAGACCGAGACCCCGGTGCCCAACGTCATGGAGACAGCCTTCTACTTCGAGCAGGCGGGGGTGGGCCTGAGCTCTGACGAGAGCTTCCGCATCTTCTTGGCCCTGAAGCAGCTGGCGGAGCAGCAGCCCATCCACACCTGCCGCTTCTGGGGCAAGGTCCTGGGGCTCAGCCGCAGCTACCTGGTGGCGGAGGTGGAGTTCCGGGAGGGCGAGGAAGAGGGGGAGGAGGAGGAGTTGGAGGAGATGATAGAGAGCGGAGACACCATGGAGGCCCAAGACGAGGAGGAGGGCGAGGAGGACGAGGAGAAGGTCCCCGACGTGATCCCCAAGCCCACCTGGAAGCCGCCGCCCGTGATCCCGAGGGAGGAGAGCCGCAGCGGCGCCAACAAGTACCTGTACTTCGTGTGCAACGAGCCGGGCCGGCCCTGGACGCGGCTGCCGCACGTCACGCCCATCCAGATCGTGCAGGCCCGCAAGATCAAGAAGTTCTTCACCGGCTTCCTGGACGCGCCGGTCGTCAGCTACCCGCCCTTCCCGGGCAACGAGGCCAACTACCTGCGCGCGCAGATCGCCCGCATCTCAGCGGCCACGCACATCAGCCCGCTGGGCTTCTACCAGTTCGGCGAGGAGGAGGGCGACGAGGAGGAGGAAGGCGGTGTGGGCCGCGACTCCTACGAGGAGAACCCCGACTTCGAGGGCATCCCAGTGCTGGAGCTGGTGGACTCCATGGCCAACTGGGTGCACCACGAGCAGCACATCCTGCCGCAGGTGAGCCGCGCGCCACCCGGCGGGCGGGCGGGCGCTCAGGGGCCCGGAGGGCGAGTTGGGAGCCGCTCTGCGCCTGGCGCCGCGCACGCACCCTGGCGCCCTCCCTTCCCCCGGTGGCGGAGACTGGCGGACAGTCCCGTAGGAACCTTGGATTCAGGCCCCGTGCATTCTGGAATTCAAGGTTTGCCAGAGTTGAAAAGAGACCGCAGGTGGCCTGCCCTGTATCCCAGCGCTAGGGAGGAGCAGGCAGCAGCCCACCTCCCGGCACCCTGGTCTGCGGTGAAACCCAGTGAATGGCCCCTCCCTCCCCAGGCCCTGGCTTGTGACTTAGGAAAAAGAATTCGGTTTTCAGAATTTTTCAGCTTTTGAATCGTGGGTGAAAGATTGTAGAGCTTACCACATGCTTAATATGTATGACCTTGATACTTTTTTTAAATTTTACAGAATGTATTAATGTTTATTTTTATTTTTTTAAAGATATATTTATTTATGCATACAAGCACTGGGGTACAGGCCAGAGGTGCGGGAGGTGAGAGAATCCACCAGACACAGCAGGGGCCAGAACAGCCAGACGGACTGAAACACACTGCTGAGGGCAGCAGCGGGCCAGGCAGAAGACGTCTGCCAGTGCCATGTGGGTCCCCACCCTGGCCGGCAGCAGGGATCGAACTCGTGCTGCAGTTTGCTTCATAGTGCGTTGCTTAACCCACTGCGCCACCAGGGAGGGCCGTTAATGTTTATTTTTATGTATTTTGTGTAGAAGAACTAGGGTACAGGCCAGAGGTGCAGGGATGGTGAGAGGATTCACCAGAGACACAGTGGAGAGCAGAACAGCAGATCCACTGAAACACACTGCTGAGGGGAGCAGCGGGGAGACAGGAAAGGCCTGCTGTGCTATGTGGGTCAGCTCCCTGGCTGGGAATGGGACTCAGGCCGTGGTGGTGATAGAGCTGAGACTTAACCCCTAGCCACCAGGGCGGCCCTGATATTCTTTTATTTCTGTATTGAAGGCAGTACCTGCTATGCGCAAGGAACTTTTTTTTATTCACTCAACAAACATCTATTGATTCTACAATGTTTTCTTGAATCCACTTAACTCTTTTGAGACAGGTGTAGCTCTCATTCCCATTTCTCAGTGGATGAAACTGAAGCCGGCTAAGGGCGGCACACTTGAGTCCAGTCAATGTACTTGTGGGCTTCTCGGTATGTCACGTGACCGATGATGACAAGTCAGCATGAGTGAGAGGCGCCCATGATACCCCCATTTCATTAGCTCAGCTCTGAGGAGCAAATGGGATCACATGGGCTGCTGAATGTCAGCCTCACCAGGTTGGAGATTTGGGGTTCTTGCTTCTCCGGGCTGTATCCCCAGCCCCTGGAGCAGTGCCTCTGCATAGTAGGTGCTCTTTAAAATGTACAGTTAACAGGGCCTCCCTGGTGGCGCAGTGGGTTAGGCAACGCACTATGAAGCAGACCGCAGCCACCGCAGCACGAGTTCGATCCCTGCTGCCGGCCAGGGAGGGGACCCACATGGTGCAGCAGACCTCTCCTGCTGTGCCCGCTGCTGCCCTCAGCAGTGTGTTTCAGTCCGTCTGGCTATTCTGGCCCCTGCTGTGTCTGGTGGATTCTCTCACCTCCCCGCACCTCTGGCCTGTACCCCAGTGCTTGTATGCATAAATAAATAAACCTTTAAAAAAAAGAAAAAAATTTTAAAAATATACAGTTAACAGATGACTGAATGAATGAATGGATGAATGCAGATATGGGGGCCACACAGCCAACAGGAGGCAGGAGTCCCCACTTCCGTGCTTAGTTCTCTTGGTCTGGCCCCCCCCCGCCCCTCCCCTACATGTGTGGATAGCCTTGTCCTCCTGCCCACCTCCGGGCCCCTGAGAAGAGGGCCAGTCCCGTGTCCTGCTGGCCTGTCACCCACTCCCAGGAACTCTGGCGTTTCCACCTGACCTTCCCCCTCCTCCAGGGCCGTTGCACTTGGGTAAACCCTTTGCAGAAGACGGAGGAGGAGGAAGAGCTAGGGGAGGAGGAAGAGAAGGGCGATGAGGGCATGGAGGAGGTGGAACAGGAGGTTGGGCCGCCGCTGCTGACGCCGCTCTCAGAAGACGCAGGTAACGAGCCAACGTCACCCCTCCGTGCACTGTGGGCCTGGGGCAGCCCGGCCGCCGGGCCTTCTCCGCGGGCCTTGACGCCCCCATCTCAAGGACAGGCACCGCCAGCGCCTCCCACGAGGGCTCTGGGAGCACATCCACTCGGCACATGGCAGAGGCCAGGACATGGGGAGAGTGCTCGTTCGTGAGGCCTCCCCAGGGGTGGGGGGCTTGAGCTGGACAGGAGTTGGCTGAGGCTTGCCCCTGGTACCTGGTGGAGAAGGAGGGTGAGGCTGCGAGAGGTGAGAGGACAGAGCCCGCGTCCAAGCTGCTGCTGTGGCCCAAACCTGGGCTCTGCACTCACCCCTGGTCCAAACCACAGGGCCACTGGGAAGGAGAGTCATGGCGGTGCCCCATCTTGGGGCTCTGGGGCTCACTGCCACCTCGCAAGGGAGGTCAGTTAAGGAGCCTGTTTCCTGGGTGCAGGCCCTGAGGCTCAGACAGGTGCAATTTCTTCCTGGGGCCCACACAGAAAGAGAATGTTCCAGACCGGGGCTCAGATAGTATAGTCGATGCTGTTATTTGCACAGCTCTCTCATGCTCCTCCTAGCTTCCCTCTGCTCCCTTCCTTTCCTCCCACCATCTCCTCTCTCCGTGCCCCAGGCAGACTCTCACCCCCTCACCCCCTCCCCGCCGCTCTTTGTTCCCGCAGAAATCATGCACATGTCACCCTGGACTGCCCGCCTGTCCTGCAGCCTCTCCCCGCAGTACTCCTTGGCTGTCGTGCGCTCCAATCTTTGGCCGGGGGCCTACGCCTACGCCACTGGCAAGTAGGTCTTCTCCTAGCCCCTCCCAGCTGAGGAAGCCCCTGCTTCTTCAGAGCCAGACTGTGTGGGTAACTCACCAGGTGGGCTGCGGTTGGGACCACCCCCCCTTCAGGAAGAGCCCAGGGCTGAGGCTTTCACTCAGCTTCCAGGGGTTCCACGGAGGCTTAAAGGAAAAACCCCAGAGCAAGATAACAAAATGCAGGATCAGAGAGGGAAAGGAACAGACCCAGGGTGACACAGCATGTGCAAAATTCAAAGCTGAATCTCAGCCCCACCCTAGGCTTCCCTGCTACATAGCTCAGGGAGCTAGCCAGCAGCCCCCTTTGGGGCTAGCCTGGCAGGGTGTCTGAGGAAGCTAACTCTGGAACCCTACTAATTTGAAAGGTCCTCTCTCCGAAGCAGAGATCCTCCCACTAGGACTCCCCTGCACCCCAACCAGCTGCTCCCAAAAGACTGTCAAGAGGTCACTTCTGGGGGCCTCCCGGGTGGCGCAGTGGGTTAAGCAACAAACTGCAGCCACTGCAGCACGAGTTCAATCCCTGCCTCCAGCCGGGGAGGGAACCCACATGGCGCAGCAGACCTCTCCTGCCTCACCCGCTGCTCCCCTCAGCAGTGTATTTCAGTCGATCTGCCTGTTCTGCTCCCCACTCTGTCTCTGGTGAATCCTCTCACCTCCCTGGACTCTGGCCTGTACCCAAGCTCCTGTATGCATGAATAGGTGGATCTTTAAAAAAAAAAAAAAAGAGAGAGAGAGATCACTTCTGGACACCTCCTTACCCGCAGGAGTCCGAGGTCTCCCGCCCCTGCCAAGTCCCAGTCATTGTGTTCTACCGCTAGAGGGCGCGATCTGCACCCACGGGGAAGCACTTACCAGATCTGTCCACCAGGTGGCATGACGATTTTCATAGATTTTTCTTTTCTATCCCGAAGATGAACCTGCCCGGTGTTGTCTACAATGAATGATTCATAGTCGAGTTGGGATTTCACGTCATCTTAGTACTTCAACCACCTAATGGTTTTCCGGAAAACTCTGTTTTTTCACTTCCAGAAGTAGGCAGGCTTGCCTTTGCCAACCCTTTCTTCTTCTTTTTTTTTTAAAGATTTATTTATTTATACATACAAGAATGGGGGTATATGGGACCTCCCTGGTGGCGCAGCGGGTTAGGCAACGCACTATGAAGAAAACCGCAGCCACTGCAGCACGAGTTCGATCCCTGTTGCCGGCCAGGGAGGGGCCCCACATGGCGTAGCAGACCTCTCCTGTCTCACCCGCTGCTGCCTTCGGCAATGTGTTTCAGTCAATCTGCCTGTTCTGCTCCCCACTCTGTCTGGTGAATCCTCTCACCTCCTGTGACTCTGGCCTGTACCCCAGCTCTTGTATGCATAAATAAATAAATCTT
>JAGFMF010011711.1:1244574-1262962 GCA_019455555.1 Galemys pyrenaicus
GTTCTGCTCCCCACTCTGTCTGGTGAATCCTCTCACCTCCTGTGACTCTGGCCTGTACCCCAGCTCTTGTATGCATAAATAAATAAATCTTTAAAAAAATTTGGGATATAGGCTAGAGGTATAGGAAGGGAGAGAATTCACTAGAGACAGAGTGGGGAGCAGAACAGGCAGATTGACGAGGGTACACTGCTAGGAGAGCAGCAGGAAGACAGGAGAGGTCTGCTGCGCCCTGTGGGTCAGCTCCCTGGCCGGGGATCAAACTCATGCTGCAGTGGCTGCAGACAGCTTCATAGTGCAGTGCTTAACCCCTTGCATCACCAGGGAGGCCCCAACCACCTTCTTCAGTCACACTAGTTTGCCAATAACCAACCCTCTATCAGCAAAAGAACCAAACTTGTAGCTCCGCCCCCACACACGTCCCCTCCCACCCACTGCTCAATCTCAGATCCATCCTGCATTCATTCATCCACTGTTTTTTTTTTTTTAAGGTTTATTTATGCATACAAGAACTAGGGTACAGGCCTGAGGTGCAGGGGTGAGAGGATTCACCAGAGAGAATGGGGACCAGAACAGGCAGATGGACTGAAATATGCTGCTGAAGGAGCAACAGGAGAGGTCTGCTGTGACCTGTGGGTCAGCTCCCTGGCCAGGATCAAATTCTTGCTGCAGTGGCTGCTAATAGCTTGATAGGGCTGTGACTAATCCCTTGCACCACCAGGGAGGTCCCATCCACTGTTTTCTTTTCTTTCTTAAAGATTTATTTATTTATATATACAAGATATGGGGTACAGGCCAGAGTCCAGGGCGGTGAGAGGATTCACCAGAGACAGAGTGGGGAGCAGAACAGGCAGACTGACTGAAACACACTGCTGAGGGGAGCAGCGGGAGAGGCAGGGGAGGTCTGCTGCGCCATACTCCCCCCCCACCCTTGCTGGCAGCAAGGATTGAACTCGTGCTGCAGTGGCTGCGGTTTGCTTCATAGTACATTGCTTAACCCACTGCACCACCGGGGAGGCCCCACCATCCACTGGTTTCTTGATAAAAATCTTCAACGTTACCTTTTGGCAGCAGTGTTACCCCAGGCCCTTTGTGAAAAGGCAGATGTGACCATGTCCCTGGGAGCAGGCAGCAAACGTAGGTGCTCCTTCTCTTGATGCCCCCACCCCACCCGCTCCCCTGCCAAATACCCTGTTACAAACTGAGACAGTGCACTAGGGAGCGTGAGCAAGGAGGGCCCATAGATGTTTTGAGGGGCTCAAGGAAAGATTCTCTGGAAAGGCAGCCTTAATTTGAAATCTTGGGGCAAAGAGAGAAGTAAATGGGGAAAGCGGGCAGAAGAACATTCCAGGCCAGAGCTGATTGGGCCAGAGCCACTGGGGGTCTGGCTAGAGCAGGAGTTCTGGATGTGGGACTCAGTGGGTGCAGCCTGAGACTCTGCCTTTCCAGCAAGCACAGCCATAGCCCTGAGGCTGCTGTTGCTGGGCCACAGGAGCCCTGGCGGGCAGGGGTGGGGTGAGGAGGGCTCTGAGGGAGACTTGGAGGGGAGCTGTGAAATAATAGCAGGGCTGTGAAAACAAGTCAAAGCCAGCTGCTCCCCAGGGACATTGCATAAATTTCAGTGCCTCGTGCCTCTCGCCTCTCATGTTACATCAAAGTGTCCACTCCACACCCTTCTCCACTCAGAGGGCCCAGCCCAGACTATGATGAAGGGTGGGACCTTGTCACATGGAGAATGCACACCTACCTCCCAGCCCACATGCAACGCTCCCCAGGACAGGTCCCGGCCAGACCTTGCCGCAAGTCTCAAGGACAGACCTTAAGGCATATGTTCTCTGCGGGAAGTGAGGAACCCAGAGCAGAAGGACATTTGGGGACTCCACGACAGGTAGAGATAAAAACGCTGCATCCCTAATACCCAGCGAGTCAAAGAAGTGTTCACACACGAGCTGAGACAAGGAAATCAAACCAAAAACTCCATTTCTTTGGTCCCATGTTTCAAGAGGTCAGCCATGCCCCGTGCCATTAGTCAGGGCAGCTGTCAGCAAGGTCTAGAACTTAGTAGATGCACGGTAAATCCTGGATGTGAGCAGATGGGCAGAGACTTCTGGAGGGCACCCTTTACCCTGCCACCCACAGCTCTGTTGTCATGCCATCTTTTTTTCTCTTTCATTGAAATGACATTGCAGTATAACATAAGTTCCAGGCACGCCTCGCTGAATATCGTTGAATATCAAAGTGGGTCTCTCTTCCATTCAATTCTCCACTCAAAGTCCATTTCTCTATTTCACCCCACTCCTGTCCCCTTTCACCCCACTGACCCATTCTGGTGACCCCTTCTAGTCACCATGGATCAGTCTTATATTCCAAAAGGTTATTTTGGTTTTAATTGGTTCACCCCTTTGTTTTCTCAACCTACCACCATGTGGGTGACTTATTTCACTAGGCCTCATCCCTTGCAGCTCAGTCCCTGTTGCAAAGGGTAGGGTCCTGCCCTTCATCAAAGTCCAGGCTGGGCCTTTGAAGGAATATCTTCCCAGTATCTTCCTGCCCTCCCTGCGTCCCCTTCTCCCCAGGAAGTTTGAGAACATCTACATCGGCTGGGGCCACAAGTACAGTCCCGAAAACTTCAACCCGCCCCTGCCAGCCCCCATTCAGCAAGAGTACCCCAGCGGCCTGGACATCACAGAGATGAGTGACCCCACAGTGGAGGAGGAGCAGGCCCTCAAGGCTGCCCAGGAGCAGGCCCTGGCTGCAGCAGAGGAAGAGGAGGAGGATGAGGAGGAAGATGAGGAGGAGGAACTGGATGACTGAGGCCCCCACTCCCTTCCCCCAAGCCGGTAGATAGCAAGTTTTCCCTTACACATAGTCACGGTTATTTTTTCACTGTTGGTTTGCTTTCTGCCCCTGGAGGACAGGGTTAGAAGAGGAAGGCAGATGCTCTAAATAAAGCTTCCCCAGGCATTCACGGGACTCCTCATTCATTCGTTCACCACATCTGTTGAGAAGTTCCCCAAGGCAGCGCTGTCGGACTCTGCCGGGAACACAGGCTTCACCAGGCCCCATCTCTCCCAGCTACGTCACTTATTCATTCATCCAGTCACCGAGCAACTATTGACAGTCCAGCCCTGTGCTTGGGACACAGAGGTGACCACGCAACTCCAGCCCTGCTTCCAAAGGCTCACAGGATATAAGAGAGAAAGAGGCCTCCCCAGGCAGTGAGCACCCAGAGAGGGGAGCACGAAGGACTGAGAGCTCTGAGCTGACTCTTGGGGGAGGGGAGTCAAGAACAGAGCAGGGAAGGGCATTCCAGGGCGAACCGCATGTGCGAAGACCCAAAGGCAAGAGAGTGTGGTGTACTGGGGACTGTGGCCAGGCTGCAGACCTCAGGGTTTTCAGATTGGTACTATTTCCTTCACCCTGTTTCCATTCCCCGAGGCTTTGCATTCTGTTGCCTGAATTCCCCTTTTCCTCCTTCTGCAAATCCCTGGTTCAAACTCCCTGCCCTGGGTCAGTCTTGTCTCTGGTCCTCCAGATTCCCCTTTACTCCTCCATCTACATTGTATATGGACAGTTCTTTCTAAAGCACAAATATGATGAGGTGCCTCCCTAGCTTAAAAATCCTCGGTGGCTCCCTAATACTCTCAGGGCAAAATTAAACTGTGATCTGGATCCTCTTCTCAGCCACACCTCTCACAACCAACTCCTCACACCATTTCCCCCCAGTCAGGGTTAGTGGAAAATGTGGAGACGTTTGGTACTAGTATTTATGGGTAGTGGATCAGGTGAAACCCTTGGAGTTTTATGGAGACACTGAGGATCAGAGAAATTAGGGAAGGGGTAGTGAAGTGTGGAGAGGCATAACTGAAGACACTCTGGTCAGGAGAGGACTTCAGGATATCTGTGGGTAGCAATGGAGATCAGAAGGGTGTATATGAGGAGTGTAAGGAGGCACTGGGGTCAACTGGGATCGTCTGTGACGTTCTGGCAAGGACAAGAAATGGACTTGACCTCTTGAGGGTCCCTGCGTTGCTAGGCAAACGGTTCCCAAGGCACCGTTGCCAGGGACTTGGGATCTCAAGCGGCCACGCCTCCTTTCAACTGTGGGCCCCGCCCCCGCAGCCAACCACCTAGCGGTCCCAGATACGAAGGCCGCGCCCACCTCTTCGCCCCGCCTACAGCAGCCGTTCCGTTACCCGAGCGACGGCCCGGGGTTCGTCCCGCCTCCGGGCTGCGTTGCCAATCGAAGAGGCGTCACCCAGGCGACGACCACACCCCTTCCGGCGCGGGCTCGCAGCTTCCGGCAGGGGGCCCGGCGGCGGGCGGCGGTCCGGCAGCGGCGGGGCCCGGGGGTGGGGGGGCGGCCAAGATGGCGGCAGGAGGCGCGGAGGGCGGCTCGGGCCCCGGCGCCGTCATGGGGGACTGCGCGGAGATCAAGTCGCAGTTCCGCACCCGCGAGGGCTTCTACAAGCTTCTCCCCGGCGACGGCGCCTCTCGCAGGTCGGGGCCAGCTTCTGCCCAGACCCCGGCGCCGCCCCAGCCGCCGCAGCCCCCACCCGGCCCTGCCTCCGCTGCCGGCCCCGGCGCCGCGGGCTCCGCGCCGTCCCCGCCGCCCGCAGGCCCTGGTCCCGGCCCCGCGCTGCCCGCCGTGCGCCTCAGCCTCGTGCGCCTGGGGGAGCCGGACAGCGCCGGGACCGGGGAGCCACCCGCCACGCCCGCCGGGCTGGGTGCGGGAGGAGACCGCGTCTGCTTCAACTTGGGCCGCGAGCTCTATTTCTACCCGGGCTGCTGCCGCCGCGGGAGCCAACGGGTGAGCGGCCTGCATCGCGGATCCCTGATTGCTGTGAGGATGGGGATCCTTAGGTGATCCGGGAGTGATGGCAAAGCCCCGGAATTGAAATGGGGCCCGAGAAAAGCATCCTATAGATGATGGACGTGGAGGGCGGGGCTGGGAGCGGGAGAGTTCTGTAGGAAACGCTGGGTTCTGGAAGGTGCTGGGAGACCCACTGGGTTGCTGGCGGCCAGGAGGTGATGGGAAACCTTGAGGTCATGAGACCACCCAGTTATGCATAGCTGTTCTGGGGTGGTCAGTTTTCTGGAGGCGATGGGGATTCGGGAGTCTACCCGGATTCTGGGCGGCAGGCATTCTGCAGCCGATGGGGAAACCTCAGGCGATGCAGGCTCAGAGGTGATGGACAGCCCAGGGGCACTGCAGTCTGGAGGTGTTGGGGGTCTTGAAACTTGGGTAGCCTCGTGAGTGGGACACTGAAGAAAACTGGGGTTCTGAAGGTAATGAAAATCTGATTCATGGGAAAGCTGAGGTGATGAGGGTCCATTCTCCTGCGTGTCTAAAGTAATTAAGGTGCCAGAGGGAACGGGACCGGGTCCCTGGAGTTAAGTTGATTTGTGATTTGTCCTGAGAGCCCAGAGGTGATGAAGGCACCTGAAATGGGACCCTGCAGTTTAATGGATCCCTTAACTGTGATGGGCTCCTGAGATTTAAGAACTGCAAAGTAATAGACTCTTGGGATTTGGGGGGTTAGAGTCCTGGAGATTGGGTGACCCTGAGATTTGGGGTGGGTTCAGAATATTGTGCAGAGTCCCGGGGAAGTTGCTGAGTTTTTGCGGCAGGACTGAAAAGAGCCCAAGGCTCAGGGACCGGGCACCCTCAATGTTGATGTTGTAGGAGTCCCTGCAAGTGGGGGTCCAACTTTGGGGGCACTGGTTTCATGCAGGAGGGGAAGGGGACGGGATTTTTTTTTTTTTTATGCACACAAGAGCAGGGGTACAGGCCAGAGGCAAGGGAGGTGAAAGGAGTTACCAGAGACAGTGGGGAGCAGAACAGGCAGATGGACTGAAACACACTGCTGAGGGGAGCAGCGGGTGAGGCAGGAGAGGTCTGCTGCGCCATGTGGGTCCCCTCTCTGGCCAGGTATCAAACTCTTGCTGCTATGCTGGGGATGCTTCACAGTTTGGCGCTCAACCCCCTTTGCCACCAGGGCGGCCCGAGGGGATCTTTCTTGTCTGGTTTTTTCATCTCTGTGATTTGGGTCTCCTTTCCTGTTTGTGGTTGCTCTCTCCCTCCCCACTCACCCAGCTACCTACCCACTTCCCTCTGGGATCTAACCCCGCTTCCTCTTAGTGGTTTCCCCCAACCTCAACACCTTCTTCCTTCCTCTCCATGGTAGAAGCCATTAACTCCTTTTTCTCCCATCATTCAAGTCCATTGACCTCAACAAGCCAATCGACAAGCGGATCTATAAGGGCACCCAGCCGACCTGCCACGACTTCAACCAGTTCACTGCCGCCACGGAGACCATCTCCCTGCTGGTGGGCTTCTCAGCCGGCCAGGTGCAGTACCTAGATCTCATCAAGAAGGACACCAGCAAGCTATTCAACGAAGAGGTGATTGTGGGCCCCAGGATCCAAATGGCTCCCCCGGTCCAGCCACCCGCCCACATGCAGTTTGCTGGAGACTGCAGCTGCCTGGGGAGGAGTGCAGACCTGAGAGGGGCAGGCTGACAGCTCTGTGGGGTGAGGTGACAGCCGCTGGCGTGACAGCAGCTAACAGCGACAGGCCTCGTGCAGCGCAGGTCGCTCCTGGCGTTTTCACCAGCAATAGGCTAATGAAACATGGGAGCGGGTTGCAAGACCCGTTTCGCAGATCAGCGAGCTGAGGCTTGTCACTGGTTGGGACTCGCTTGAAGCCAGAACCTTGTGGGCATCAGATACGGTCTTTGCTGTACCCTTACTCGGCATGTGCCTTTGCTGATGCTTCCTCTTTGAGCCTCAGTTCCTCCTCTGCAAAATGGGACTCTCGTCCCTACCTCCCAGGACTGCTGTAAACTTGTACACAGAAATTACTCGGTCCCAGGTGGATTTGGCACAGGAGCTGCGGGTGAATCACCTGAGCTGTGGGCAGGGCCCGCCCAGCCCTGTGTCTCGTCCTCTCCGTTCGGAGGAGGGGTCCCACATGTACAGAACTTGTGAGTGGCTGGAGGTATTGAGTGGAACAGTGAAGGGATGAAGGACGCACCAGGTCTTGCGTTCACTGAGCCTTTAAAGAGCACGGAGGGTTCTGCAGGTCTGGACAGCGCCTCTCTGAGCGGGTGCAGGGCCTGCTTCTGGCACTTCCAGGCAGATGCTGGCGGCGGAGCTGACTTGTGGGGGCTGTGCTGTGAGGGCAGTGCAGGCCACGCAGAACCCCAGCGAGGCAGTGCCTGGCAAGGCTGTACCACGTGGTCAGGGACATGCGTGCAGGAGGTGACAGCGGTAAAGACCTGAGGAGTCTCTCCCCCTCTCAGTGAGCCTCAGAATAGAGAAGATGGCGTCCTTCTCTCCGTTCTCCCAAGAACGAGAAGTGATTTATGCGGTTGGGAAGAACCCGGTTTTTATGAACAGTGGCTGCGACCTCAGGGCTGTGGGGCTGCATTCTCTCTGGCCTCTGGCTGAGAGAGGCTGCTGTGGAGGCAGGAGTGGGGCTGCCCCGCAGCCACCTGCATATCTCTGGTGCCACTGAGCAGAGCGGAGCTTGGGCACCAGCGGCGGCTTCAGAGTGGATGGCAGCTGGGACCAGGGTGCTTGAGCAGCTCGGTGAGAAGAGATCAGCCGAGGCCGTGTGGAGGCTGTGAGGTGCAAGGAAGGCCAACCGAGATGGCACGGGCGGGGTGGGTGTGTCCACCCCGGGCCGAGACGTGGCCTGTCTGCAGCTCTGCAGCTGGTGCACAGCCCTGGTCCGCGTGCCCCTCCTGGACGTCAGCCCTGCGGCTGGTTCCCTCGTGGAGGAGCTGCTGTCCAGGAGGCCTTGGGGGCCGGTTTGGGGAGGAGGTCTCCAGGGTGCGTTGCCTTCTCCCAACCTTCTGTCTCCCCCGGCAGCGGCTGATTGACAAGACCAAGGTGACCTACCTGAAGTGGCTGCCCCAGTCGGAGAGCCTGTTCCTGGCCTCCCACGCCAGTGGCCACCTGTACCTGTACAACGTCAGCCACCCGTGCGCCGCGGCCCCGCCCCAGTACAGCCTGCTGAAGCAGGGCGAAGGCTTCGCCGTCTACGCTGCCAAGAGCAAGGCTCCCCGCAACCCCCTGGCCAAGTGGGCGGTGGGCGAGGGGCCCCTCAACGAGTTCGCCTTCTCGCCCGACGGCCGGCACCTGGCCTGTGTGAGCCAGGACGGCTGCCTGCGTGTCTTCCACTTCGACTCCATGCTCCTGCGCGGGCTCATGAAGAGCTACTTTGGGGGCCTGCTCTGTGTGTGCTGGAGCCCTGACGGGCGCTACGTCGTGACCGGTGGCGAGGATGACCTGGTCACCGTGTGGTCCTTCACGGAGGGCCGTGTGGTGGCCCGTGGCCACGGCCACAAGTCCTGGGTCAACGCCGTGGCCTTCGACCCCTACACCACGCGGGCCGAGGAGGCGTCTGCAGCTGGCGGCGATGGGGACCGGAGTGGCGAGGAGGAGGAGGAGGAGGAGGAGGAGGAGGAGCCCGAGGCGGGGGGCACAGGCTCAGGCGGGAGCGCCCCACTTTCCCCGCTGCCCAAGGCTGGCTCCATCACCTACCGCTTCGGCTCGGCCGGCCAGGACACGCAGTTCTGCCTGTGGGACCTCACAGAAGACGTGCTCTACCCGCACCCGCCGCTGGCCCGCACCCGCACACTCCCCGGCACGCCCGGCACCACGCCGCCGGCCGCTGGCAGCAGCTCCCGGGGCGGTGAGCCCGGCCCCGGCCCCCTGCCCCGCTCCCTGTCCCGCTCCAACAGCCTCCCGCACCCTGCAGGCAGTGGCAAGGCAGGCGGCCCCGGCGCCACCGCGGAGCCCGGCACGCCCTTCAGCATCGGCCGCTTTGCCACGCTCACGCTGCAGGAGCGGCGGGACCGCGGGTCGGAGAAGGAGCACAAGCGCTACCACAGCCTGGGCAACATCAGCCGGGGCGGCGGCAGCGGCGGCGGCGGCGGCGGCGGCGGCGGGGGCGGGGACAAGCCCAACGGCCCCGCGCCCCGCAGCCGCCTGGACCCCGCCAAGGTGCTGGGCACTGCGCTGTGCCCGCGCATCCACGAGGTGCCGCTGCTCGAGCCCCTGGTGTGCAAGAAGATCGCGCAGGAGCGGCTCACGGTCCTCCTGTTCCTGGAGGACTGCATCATCACCGCCTGCCAGGAGGGCCTCATCTGCACCTGGGCCCGGCCGGGCAAGGCGGTGAGTAGCCCCGCCGCTGACCCGCGACGGGGGCGGCCCTGCCTCGGCCCTGGCCTTGGGGGCGAGGGTGGGCATGGCGTCCCCAGGGTCCCGGCCCTCTCAGTTCTAGTGACAGGCTCAGGAGCCCTGGGGGACATAGCTGAGGGGTGGGGAAGGAGCGGCCCTGGGCCAGCAGGGACCGGCCAGCCGGCTGCCGGGCCCCCCGGCCCGGCCTCACCGCTTGTCCCTTGAAGCCACGCCTGCACATGGTGGCAGATGGGTTTTCAGACGGTGGGACTCTGAGCACGGTGTGGCTCTGGGGTCAGGTGTGCGCCTGGGGCCTGGCGACGGCCCGAGCATCAGACCAGGGCTGTGGGTCCAGGCCCAGGCTTCTGCTCCTGGCCCCGCTCTCATGTTAGCGGAGGGTGGTTCTGAGGTGGCTGGGAAGTGGCTGCAGCCGAGGGCGCAGGACGTCCCATGGGTGAGCGCAGGCCAGGCCCCGGGGGACAGGTAGTCATGGTCTCGGCTCTCAGCTATCAGGCCCAGGTGCAGGGGCCTTGGCGCTGGTCCGAGGCCTTAGGTGGTGCCTCGGAAGGGTGGTTTGGGAACCGCAGGGTCCTGAGTCCCTAGAGCCGGAGCACCGTCTGGGCGCCCCAGAGGTGGGGGCGCGGGAGCATGGAGAGCAGGGCGAGTCCTGAAAGAGACCCCTCTATCTCGCTAGTTCACAGAGGAGGAGACCGAGGCCCAGACAGGGGAAGGAAGCTGGCCCAGGTCACCCAGCAAGTCAGTGGTAGAGGTAGGACCGGCCCGAGTTACGGCCCCACCCCGCCAGTCTCAGGACCTGCCCAGTCAGATGGGCCGCCAGTCTCCCTCTGCCCCCGTCTCCGCCCCCACTCAGGACCACTGAGGCCCCTGGTCGTGTCTGAAAGCACTGACCGCTGGGGTAGGGGGCTAGCAGAGCTGGGCCCCGAGCCTGGGGGAGAGGCTCGGGTCTGGGGTGCAGCAGCCTTGGGGGCCCCGGGCTGCTCCTTCCCGGGGACTGGCAGCCTGGGTGCTCTCTAACCTCGTCCCCTGTCTTCCCAGGGTGTCTCCTCCCAGCCGGGCAACTCCCCCAGCGGCACGGTGGTGTGAAGTCACGGACGTGGGGTCCGCACCCCAGCCCCAGCCTCCCAGCGCAACCCTCCCTGCTGACCTCAAGGATCGACGCGTTAACAGGACTAACCATGACAGACGGACTGCTCCAGCTCCCCGCCCTGCACAAGTTTGGGGGCAGAGGGTCCCCCGCACATGGGGGTGGAGGGGCTGTGTGGCCTCAGCCTGTCCCCACCCACTGCCAAGTACAGTGACCCCTTCCTCCGAAACATCAGTGTTAGCGCACCCTGTGTCCCCAGCATGTGACTGGTCGCTTCCCCAAGAGAACCGTCCACAGACCCTGGGTGAGCCCAGTGGCCCGGGCGGGCACCCACCTGCTATTGTGTGTGCTTTTGAAGAGTGTTAAATTATGGAAGCCCCTCGGGGCCCTCCCGCCCCCAAGACCTGTTATTTATACTAAAGTCCCCTGTTTTCACAGCGTCTGTTCCCTCTAGGTGTGCAGGGGTGAGTGCCCTGCTGCAGCTCAGAACCTTGCTCTGACCTCAGGGAGACCTGGGCTCCGCCTCCCCAGGCTGGGCCCTGCACACCCCGCAGCAGAGAGCTAAGGAGGGGAGGGGCAGCCCAGGGCCAGCCCCAGAGGGAAGAGGGCCAGCCCCAGAGGGAAGAGGGCTGCCAGGACCACCTCTTGGAAGTCCTGAGCAGTGTTTGAAGTGCCCAGAGTACCCAAAACGGACCCATCCAGATGGGGTCCCCCGGGCAGACCCCGAGACTGAGCTGACTCAGCCGAACCCAGGTGTCCAGAGCTGGCTGGAGACCCGGGACCTTCGGGAGGACTGTCCACCACGAAGGAACGCACGGCCTCCTGCTGGCTCTGGAGCGCAGGGAGTGGTGTCCCCGCGCCGCCCTTCACCCCCCGAAATGTTTCTGGTTCTAATCCTAGCCCAGGCAGGAATGTGGCTATGCGGCCTGGGGCCAGCGAGCTATTTTGGGGGCTCCCTGCCTCCCCCAGGCTCTGGCTAGCGGATCACCCTGGCTCCTGGCTCCTGAGGGCCTCCCTTCCCTCACCACCCCTTCCCCACCTCCTGCCAAAAAAAGGTCAGCGCAGAGCAGAGGGCCTGCGGGCTAAATTTAAACCTTCGGAAGCCTGAACCCGTGGTTGAGTCACCCGTGAAGCTGTCCTGGCCCCGGCTCCCCTTTCCAGGCCTCACCCTTCCCTCCCCCCAAGTTCAGGGCTTGGGAGGGGTGTCGGCACTCAACCTCTATTGGCCCCCTCTGGGAAATGGGAGGGCTCATCTGTCATCGGTCACACCTGTAGCTTTTCTCTTCGCTTCTCCTTTTTATGGAGGGGTGCAAGTGAGGTTCTCCACCCCCCATGTCACCCTGAAGCCTCCTGAGGGGCCCTGGAAGGAAGGAGTTGGGGGGCCTGGCTTGTGAGGGGTTAAGGTCAGGAGGCGGGAGGGGGCTGGGCCGAGGGGTGGGGATAAGGAGAGGAGGCCTCAGCAGCCCGCAGAGACGCTCAGAGAGGCTCTGGACAGGCAGACATGAGACCAGGGCCCCTGGGCCTGGCCCCGGCCCGCCAGGCCCCGTGACGGGAGGACCCTGTGCCCCGGGCCGGGGAGGGCCATGGTGCTGCCTGGCCGGCATGTCAGCCGAGGTGCGGCTGCGGCGGCTCCAGCAGCTGGTGCTGGACCCCGGCTTCCTGGGGCTGGAGCCCCTGCTCGACCTTCTCCTGGGCGTCCACCAGGAGCTGGGCGCCTCGGATCTGGCCCAGGACAAGTACGTGGCCGACTTCTTGCAGTGGGGTGAGTGCCTGCCTGCATGGGCTCCCCCAGATTGAGGGGTGGTGGCAGGACTGGGGCAACAGATAGGGCTGGGCATAGGGCTGAGTGCTGGGGACAGAATGGACGTGGGGCGAGAGTGGGGCCTGGGTCTTAGGATGGCACAGCCCTACCCCTGCGCCCCCCTGGCAGGCAGACCGGGGGCGCGGGGGGTGGGGCGGTCCATGAAGGCTGGGCAGCCATGCTCAGCCAGGGCCAGGAGCCTGGGCTGGGCGGGCCCCAAAGTTCACTGTGCCCTTTACCCAGTTGAGGCCTGGGGACATTAGGGGACCCTCTCTCAGGAGTGCCCCCCAAGTTCCCCCCCCCCCGGTTCCCAGAACACGGGCGAGCAGGGAGGGCCAGCATGAGGCAGCTGCCAGGGGCGCAGCCGACAAGCAGGTGTTCGGCGCCAGCCTCTCCAGCTGGCCCAACAGGTGCCCAGGCGCCGGAGGGCACAGTGACTCAGGCGGGCCTGGGGGCCAGCTCCCCAGGCAGGCGCCCTCACAGCTCCCCTCACCCCCTAGATGGAGGAGGAGCACCGAAGGTTCTGGGTGTGCTCCTCCATCCCTCGGCCTGAGTTAGCCATGAGGTCCCGAGGCCCCCAGACCCAGCTCTCTAGGCTGACAGCCCTCCAGCTCTCCTGCCAAGTCCCTCTGGCCCAGTCGGTCCCTGGAGACAAGTCCGGAGGGAAAATGCTCCATCTCGGCCTCTGGCCCTGGCTGCTTCCACCCACCCCTGGCCAGGACACCCGCTGCCCTGGGCTCTGGCTTTCCGGCACCCCACCGCTCTGCCCTTGTGTGCCTTGCACGTGGCCCTGTCCCCCTACTCCGAGTTTCCTGTCTCTCCACCTTCTCCCTCTTTCCTTCAGGCCCTCTCTGACCCAGGCCCTGCAGGCTCCTGCTCCCATTTTGAAGATGGGAAGGTGGAGGCCCAGGGCCTGACCACTTAGCCTCTGGAAGGCTTCTCCCCACCTCCCCCAGCTCTTGTCAGCTCTCTCAGCCCCCTTTCTGCTGAGGATGGAATTGGGAGGGCTGGGGAAACTGAGACCTGGGGTGGGGGCAGGGGTCTGGCTGGCCTTAACCGAGCTCTCCTTTTCTGGCCCGAGCAGAGTTCTGCGGCCCCTCCCCTGCAGGCGGCCTGGGAGGGGGAGGGGGCCCGGTTCCCGCTGCCTTAAAAGGGCTCAATGTCTTGGCTCTCTCCTCCCTCCCCCATCCCGGGCCTGGACTGGTTCGTCCCTGCTGGCCACTCTCCCTGAACCCCAGTCCTGTGAGGGCTTCTCCATCACTGTCTCACCCCTCATTCCTCCTGGTCCCCTTCCCTTTCTCCATCTTGCCTCCCAGGACCCCAGCTTCCCCCACCCCCCAGACGAGGTCCAGGCCCCCTCTCCCCAGGTCCCTGTTCCATCCCAACTTCCCCTTCCCAAAGTGTCCTCAACATTCCTAGCCAGGACCTCACCTGTGAAAGACTTCACCTGTCTCTGCCGTGAGTCCCACCTGTGAATAAGGGGTATGAATAAGCCATCCCCCCAGGGTCTGGAGGACTGAGATGACTCTTGAACTGAGCCCCAGGGGGGCACCCAACTTTGTCTCTCTTCTGTTCAGTCTCTCAGTACCTTCCGCATTGCCACAGTGTGGACAGTTTCCCAAAGTGTGGCCCAAGGGCTACCCTCATGGGGACGAGGCCCTGGCTGGAACAGCACTGCACCTGCCAGACGCGGGTGGGGGTCACATCGCCGTCACAGGCCGTGCGGCAGGGGCGCAGGGATCGCCGGGAACTAGGCCTCCTTTCTTCTCCCTCCGTTCTGCCCTCCTGCAAACTCGGTACCCCTTCTCCAGCCTGCACCCCAGAGCCACCTGGCCCAATGCCTGTCCTAAAAAGGAACGCCCAGGCACCCCACTCGCTTGGCAGTGGGCACTGTTGGGTGTCCAGGACCTCGCATTGTCTGGGGGAAACCCCCGGAGGCAGGCAGTTCTAAGGTGAAACCGAGGGGCGAGGAGAGGAGCGAGCCGCAGAAGGTGGGATTCCCCCATCTGGCGAGAGCTCCAGTGACCCTCGTTCTCCCTCCCCCGCCCCAGTGGAGCCCATCGCGGTGAGGCTTAAGGAAGCCCGACTGCAGAGGGATGACTTTGAGATTCTGAAGGTGATCGGACGCGGGGCGTTCAGTGAGGTGAGCCCGCGCTCCTGGGTGGGCGGGACTTAGGGGTTTGGGGCGGGGCTTTAGAAATTGATGAATGAGTTTAGAACCTGGGCTTGGGGCGGGGCTTGCAGCCGACAGGCGGGGCCACTACTGGGCGGGGTTGGGGCGGAGTCCAGCCCCCGAGAGCCCTGGGCCCACTGCCTCCACCTCCGCGGTCGTCACCCTGTTTCGGCCTTCAGGTAGCGGTGGTGAAGATGAAGCAGACGGGTCAGGTGTACGCCATGAAGATCATGAATAAGTGGGACATGCTGAAGAGAGGCGAGGTGAGGGCCAGGTGTGACTGTGCAGGGCGCCGAGGGTCGCCCCCTCCACCTACCCGCTTCAGGCCTCCCGTGCCCTGCAGGTGTCTTGCTTCCGTGAAGAGAGGGACGTGTTGGTGAATGGGGACCGGCGCTGGATCACGCAGCTGCACTTCGCCTTTCAGGACGAAAATTACCTGGTGAGCCCCTTGGGGGCCTAGGAGAGCACCCCTGAGGCTGGCAATGAGGGAGGCGGCGGGGGCGGGGCGGGCGAGGAAGTTCTAGGATGCGGGCGCCCCTGGAAAGCTTCGGTGAGTCTGGGAAGGGTCGGGCCTTTCTTACCTGGGAGGGCCGTGTCCCTCTCGGCTTCTCCCCGGCTGTTCCGGGGACAGTGTACAGATGCCGCTGCCGTCGGGGAGTCTCATGTCTGCAGTAGAACAGACTTACGTAGTCCACAGGAGGGGTCACCGAGCAGGGCGTTCCTGCGCGGGTCTATGCTCCGGCCCTGGGAGGTTCCGGTCCTCTTCTGCTCTGACTCTGGGGAGTGCATCTCTTTCCCCGGGTACCTGGGAGAGCTGGGGTTCCTTGGGGGGCGGTCTCTGATGTGGGCCCGGAGACCTCTTCTGTCCTCTTCGGGCTGGGGCTGCGGGTCTCTGCCCAGGGATGGGGTGCCTCCGGGGAGTCTCCGGCTACCAGCTTTGGGCGCCTAGGGGGGGCTACCGACCCCACAGTGACACGCCCCCTCCCAGTACCTGGTCATGGAGTACTGCGTGGGAGGGGACCTGCTAACGCTGCTGAGCAAGTTTGGGGAGCGGATCCCGGCCGAGATGGCGCGCTTCTACCTGGCAGAGATTGTCTTGGCCATAGACTCGGTGCACCGACTGGGCTATGTGCACAGGTGGGCGCTGCGGGGCTGAGGGGCAGGGCCTAGAGAGGGGCCTCGTTGGTTGGGGCCCAATGGGGATAGGACCTGAGGAGTGGGGTTGAAAACTGTAGGATCCCGGAAGGGGGCAAACCCTAGGCCAGGCACCTGGAGGGGCGGGGCCTGCGAGGGTGCCGCGTAAGGGGTGGAGCCTGGCGATGGGGCGGGGGCAGGCTCCCTTATCCCACCCCGCTCTCCCTTCTCCGCTCTGCTCAGGGACATCAAACCGGACAACATCCTGCTGGACTGCTGCGGCCACATCCGCTTGGCGGACTTCGGCTCCTGTCTCAAACTGCGCGCGGACGGGACGGTGAGCTGGCGAGCCTGCCGCGGGCCACCCGGTCACCCAAGAGGAGTGGGAGGAGGCGGGGCCGGCAGGTGCAATGTGCAGGGCCAGGGCTGAGGCACCGGCAGCGCTAGTGTGGGAGCGGGGCTAGGTCTGGAGTGGCAAGGAGGAGGGGATCCAGGTGTGGGCAGGGTTAGAGCAGGCAGGGGTCGTGACCAAGCCCCCGGGAGAGGGGGTGGGCCCAAAGTTTGGAGGGGCGGGGCCAAGGCCAGCTCTGGTCCTGTTGGCTCAGGTGCGGTCGCTCGTGGCTGTGGGCACCCCGGACTACTTGTCCCCCGAGATCCTGCAGGCCGTAGGCGGCGGGCCTGGGACAGGCTGCTACGGGCCGGAGTGTGACTGGTGGGCCCTAGGTGTGTTCGCCTATGAAATGTTCTACGGCCAGACGCCCTTCTATGCCGACTCCAAGGCAGAGACCTATGGCAAGATCGTGCACTACGAGGTGAGGGTGGCTCCAGGAACCCCTGGTTTTCTCCCAGTGTGTGTGCTACCCGGCCAACTCCCTTCGCTTTCCGAGCAGGAGCACCTGTCTCTGCCGCTGGCCGACCCCGGGGTGCCAGAGGAGGCCCGCGACCTCATCCAGCGGCTACTGTGTCCTCCTGAGATGCGGCTGGGCCGGCAAGGAGCAGATGATTTCCGAAATCATCCCTTTTTCTTTGGCCTCGACTGGGACAGTCTCCGAGACAGCGTGCCCCCCTTTACACCGGATTTTGAGGGTGCCACGGACACGTGCAACTTCGATTTGGTGGAGGACGGGCTCACTGCCATGGTGAGCGGGGGCGGGGTAGGTACCTACAGTCCCTGTTCAGCAGAGGGTATCCCCCAATCCCACCTACATAAGGTCGAGGTCAGAACAGTGCACACCCACGGGAGCTCTGAAACCCTCCTGCGCTGGAGCGCCTGCTCCCGGGGCTGGGGACCCAGCAGTGACCTAGACTCACAGTGCAGAGGGGATAACAGACTTGTCCTCACACAAGGGTGCCCCCAGTGGAAGGTCCTGGGTGGCTTCCTGGAGGAGGAGGCTATCTGGGCTGAAAGCTGGAAAGAAGTGGCAAGAGGAAGCTCTCTTCCTAGGGCCATTCTCTCTCTCCGCTGTTGGTCATTCTGAGTACTCACTCACCTGGCGCCCTTATGTCGGGCACTGCCTGAGAAACACACGCACCAAGTAGCAGGCTCTGGCCTCTACCCTCACCTACCCACCGTGTGTGCCCAGTGCTCTGAAGCTGCAGGATTCAATAAGCAAAATGATGGAGGGGCGACTTTGGGCAGGCCCCAAGCTACGTTGGTGGGGGGCATTCAGCCAAGCCTGGGAGAGGTGAGGGGCCAGGCCTGGTCACCTTGGGCCTGTGCTTCCCTCATGCAGGAGACGCTGTCAGACGTGCAGGAAGCCATGCCGCTGGGCGTCCACCTGCCTTTTGTGGGCTTCTCTTACTCCTGCATGGCCCTCCGGTAAGTGTTGCCTGTGTGCGCGGGGTGCGGTCCCCCCCACCCCCAAGCCTGGGAGCTTGCTCAGGGGCCCAACCTATGGCACATCTGGGCCCTGTAGAACCGCAGCATGAAACTTGAAGTTTACAGTCTTGGGACCAAAGACTTTTGGGAGTTCAGGGTTGCCAGACATTAAAGCCTCAGGCCCTAGTATCTTGAGATTTTAGGTTTACATGTAAAACCTCAGAACTCCAAATTTGGCTTCAGTACAGTTCTGAGACTCAAAATCTTAGAAAGTGAGAAGTGGAGACTTTTTAAGTCAATGTTAAAAGAGCACAAATTCACTGATTCACTCATGTAACCACAAAGCCTTTTAAGAACATTCTTTATACAAATAACAGGTTGCTTGTCACAACTAAATGAGAAAATCCAGGTAACGGTAGAGGAAGCCCGCTGGCAGCCGTGGCCCCCACTCCTGCTGTGCGCACACCGTGAGAACAGGCTGGTTCCCAGCTGCTCTGCAGCCGGACCAGGACCGCCACTGCCACTTCTCAGCATGCACCACCGCTGAGAGGACCCTGGCCCAGTCCCTCACCAGGCTTCAGACTCACTCAGCCCTCCTCTGCTAGAGCTCACGCTGGGGACCCGCTGCAGGGTGCCCCCTGCTGGCGCCTGTTCTCCACCTGCAGGTTCTTGAGACACACTTGGGCAGAGAGGGGCTGGTTTGGAGGGAGGCTGTGGTTTCACAGCCTGGGGGCGGTGTCTCCCTCCAGCAGTTGGGTGAAGGCCAGCTGTGCTGGTATCTGGAATCAATCTGGGGACTCCAGTCTTTTTCTTTTTTTAAAGATTTATTCATGCATACAAGAACTGGGGTTCTGGCCAGAGGTGTGTGTGTGTGTGGGGGGGTGACAGGGTTCACCAGAGACAGAGTGGGGAGCAGAACAGCCATATCAACTGAAACACACTGCTGAGAGGAGCAGCAGGGAGACAGGAAGGTCTGCTGTTCCATGTGGGTCACCTCCCTGGCTAGGGATCGAACTTGTGCTGCAATGGCTGCGGATGCTTCATACTGAGGTGCTTAACTCCTTGTGCCACCAGGGAGGCCTGGGATTCCAGTCTTTTTTTTTTTTTTAAAGATTTTATTTATTTATGCATACAAGCACTGGGGTACAGGCCAGAGGTGGGGGGGGGGGG
>JAGFMF010011711.1:1263623-1358136 GCA_019455555.1 Galemys pyrenaicus
TCCCTGCTCTCTGTGGTGAATCCTCTCACCGCCCTGGACTCTGGCCTGTACCCCAGTGCTTGTATGCATAAATAAATAAATCTTTAAAAAAAAAAAAAACCATATTGGAGGTGGCCAGAGCTGAGTGGGGTCCCCTTCATTTGTCCCCCTCACTGTCCTGAGGACCTAAAGGTCTAGAAGAAAATGGAGCCCAAAACAGGGGTGTGGACCCCATGTTCCTGCAGCAGGTGCAGAGAGGGCAGCATCTTAGGGCCTGAGGCCATGTGAGGGGCAGGCCTTTCCCTTCCCTGACCTGAGGAAATTTGTGCCCTCTCTACTCCCTCCCAAGCCTAGGGTCTGCTGCCCAGGGCCTGCTGGCTGGGAGCGCTGGCTCAGAGCCCCAGGGGTCACGGCCTCTTGGTGAGGCTGGCTCTCTGTTCGCTCACACTCTGTCTTCCCCAGGGATGATGAGGTCCCAGGTCTCAAGCCCATGGAACTGGAGGTCCAGCCTGAGACCAAGCCTGAGGCCGAGCCCATGCCTGCACCACCTGGGCAGACGTCCAGCCTGGAACCCATGGTGTCCCCGCTGGAGGAGAGAGTGAGTCCCTGAAGGAGAGGGTCAGTCGGGGTGGAGTCCAGGAGAAAAGGCAAGGGCTTCTGGAGTGTGCTGTTAAGCTCTCTGAGAGCTTAACTCCACGGGAGACAACAAATAAGTTACTTCGAAGAGCAAGAGCGTGCAAGAGCATGGTGTGTAGGGGGCTCTAGGAGGAGGGGGATCCCTACATGAGGCCTAAGGGGAAGGAAAGTGCCCAGGGGTCAGCAGAGAGAACTTCAAGGTCAAGGCCCTGAGGTGGGAACCAGCTGATGTGTCCTTGGATCTCCTGGAAGGAGGGCAGTGAAGTCAAACTGTTCCGCTGGTGTGGAGAGGGAGGGGGTGTGAGGGAGGCCAGCGGGAAAGAAGCCAAACAGGGCCTTCTGCGTAGCAGGCCTCCTCCTGAAGGCACAGGCGCTACATAGATGCTAGCTGGGCAGGCAGGCCTAACTGAGAACTTTGGGAAAGCCCTTTGGAGGGAGGATGGGAAGGCCAGAGACCCGGGGAAGCCAGGGGTGAGGGAGGGGACTGGATCATTGCAGGAGCTGTGGGGAGTCCAGAAAGACCTAGGGGACGAGGAAGGAAGCCAGGCCTGGGACCTATGTGCAGGTCTCCAGTGCTGCAGCAGCCACGGGCAGCCCGAAGCCTGCTCCCCAAGAGCAGGCCGAAGCCGCGGTTCTGGAGACAATTCCCAAGGCTGTTCAGGAGGTGGTTCCAGAAATCATCCAGGTGGCCATCCCGGTGGTGGAGGAAGCAGAAGTGATGCTGGGGGACCTCCAGGAGGCCCTGGAGGAGGAGGTGTTTACCCGGCAGAGCCTGAGCCAGGAGCTGGAGGCCATCCGCATTGCCAACCAGAACTTTGCCAGGTCTGGCCGGGGATGTGGGCGCTTGGCCTGTTGCTAGCTGTCTCTGCTTCCAGTCGGGATCCTGAAGGGCTCATGTCCTTACCTTCCCGCAGTCAACTCCGCGAGGCCCAGGCAAGGAACCGAGATCTGGAGGCGCACATCCGGCAGCTGCAGGAGCAGATGGAGTTGCTGCAGGCTGAGGGGGCTGCAGGCAAGTCTGTCCGCCACCTTTCCCCAGGGTGCCAAGGGGAGGTGGGACTGCGGCGAGTGTGGACACCTGGGGGAGGGCCAGGGGCCCAGGCTGGGGCACGCCGCACCACCTCCGTCCCTCCACGCACCCTATGCCTCTCTCTTCTCCTTCCAGCTGTCACGGGGGTCCCCACACCCCGGGCCACGGATCCACCTTCCCATGTAAGACCCCTCTTTTTCCCCTTCATTAAGCCTGCTGCCCCCTCTGCAGAGCCTGTACATCCTCATCTCCCCATCCAGATTTAGGGCTCACCCTGCCTCTTAGGGTTTCCAGGCGGCAGACACCCACCGCTTACTACCAGATCTCCTTTGGCTGAGGCCTCTCACTAGATCCCCTGCGGGATCTCCTTAGATTCTCTCCCCGACCTCAACTCCCCTCGCTGTCTCTCACCCCCCAACCCCAGCAAGGGTGTCCGGGCCGGGCTGGGCTCCGATCGGGTCACCTGTCCCTTCTCTCTCCAGCTAGATGGCCCCCCGGCCGTGGCTCTGGGCCAATGCCCGCTGGTGGGGTCAGGCCCCATGCACCGCCGCCACCTGCTGCTCCCTGCCAGGGTACGTCCGGCTGCTCACGCCCACCCGCCGCGGCGCCCCCGCCTCGCCCCACTCGGCAGGAGCCGCCTCTGCTTAGCTGCACCTCTGCGGGGCTGGGACGACCGCGGGAAGGGTGGGCGCTCAGGCAGCCAATCAGCACGACGAAGAAGCAGCCAATGACGAGTTCTGAGAAGACTTGAGGCTTGCGAGCCAACCAACCACAGCTGCGCGGGGAGACGGGGGCGGGTACAGGAAGGCTTTATGGGCGTGGCGGGCGAGTCTCGGGAGCCAACCAGGGGCCGGCGCCGTGCTGATCCCGCCCCCTCGCCCGCAGGTCCCTAAGCCTGGCCTACCGGAGGCGCGGACCCTGCTGCTGCTGTTCGCCGCTGCGCTGGCTGGTGCCGCCGCCGTGGGCTGCACTGGGCTGGTGGCCAGCGCCGACCAACTCGCCCCGGTCTGGCACCTCCGGGGAGCCTCCTTCGCCCCCTGAACCCTAGAACCCCAACTCGGGTCTCGCCGGAGGGTTGGGTCACCGGCCCAGAATGCACTGGCGGCGCCCGGCTCACGCCCCTGCCAGCGAGGGTCTCCGCCGCAGCTCCCGCCCCGTGATCCGGGCCCGCACCCTGGCGGCCGGGGAGGGTGAGGCGCGCCCGGGCTCGAGAGGCCTGCGGTCGGGGCCGCCGCGCTGCCGCCGCCGCGAGTCCCGCCCCCTGGGGACCCGTCCCCGCCGGCGGGCGCTGGCCCAGAGCCGCGGCCGGGGGCCGTTTTCCGCGCGGATGGAAAGTCCGCGACACGGAGGCGGCTGCGGGTCCAGGCGCGGCCATCGTTTCTCGCCCTCCACGCGCCCACTCACAGCGGCTCGCAGACCACGAGTTTCCTTGTGCATGAGGCCCTGCGCTCCCGGGCGCGCCTCCTCCCGCGGCGAACGTCCAGGGCGAGCTGCGCCCGCCTCCTCGTACCCGCTTCGGCCAGCCCGGCTCCTGCGCGCCCTCTCACGACGCTGCTCTCGGGGCCACGGCGGCTCCGCCCGCATCGCGGTGTGGGTATTTATTGACCTGTCCTCAGACCCGCCGACAGGCTCCAGGACCCCGGCACCCTAGTCCACGTTTTGGATGCACTGAGACCCCCCAACATTCCTCGGTATTTATTGTTTCCCCCACCTAGTGCCCCACCCCCGGCCCTCGCGAATAAAAGCCCTCTTGTCCGCGCAAAGCTCTGGACTCGGGTGCCCGCGCCGCCGCCGCGGGGGGAGGAGGCCCCCGGGCCAATCAGAGGGCGGGTGGGGGCGGCCAATGGTCTGGCGCCGAGCTAGCGGGACGCAAAGCGGACGAATCAGGGGCGGGGCGGGGCTTCAGCAACCGGCCAATGCGAGAAGGTGAGGGGGCCACCATGCGGCACCTCCCCTTTTCCAGCTGTGGCCCAGCTGTGCCTTCCGAAAGCCTGGAAGTAGAGGGCTGGGCCGGCGGCGCGCGCGGCCGTCCTTCTGCACTGCGCCTGCGTGAGCCACGCGCATCCGTTCCAGGGACTCACGCCCAAGAAAAGTTGCTGTAAACTTTCGGGCGCGTTCCTCCGCCCTTTCTCCCCGCCAGACCCGCCCCCCTAGGGAGCCGGGAATTCCGAGGGGCGGAGCGCGGGCCGAGAGGGGGAGTGGGGGGGCCCTCCCGAGGGCGCTGGAAACGGAGGCGTGCAGAAGCTCAGTCTCGGGGCGGAGGTGGCTTCGCGCCCTTAGCCCTCTCGGACCGTCCGTTACCTTCTCCGTTGTCCCGATGGGGAAACTGAGGCCCTGAGCCAGAGAGGCACACGCAGGGGGAGGCAAAAAGCGCGGCCCGAGGCGGAGGGAAAACAAAGGGAGAATCACTAGCAGACGGGGAGGAGGACGGGCACACACAGACACTGGGGCAGAGACCCCAGTGGGGAGCTGGGCCTGGCATTGGCGGGGAGACGCGGGGTCGGCCAGGGGAGAAGATCGGGAAGCGAGGGGGGGCGGAAAGGGGGGACGGGCGGGGGAGGGGGCTGGGGAAAGCCCGAGGGAGGAGGAGAAGGAGGGAGGAACTTCCCAAAGTTGCAAAAACATGGCTACCTTGCCTGCGGAGCCGAGCGCGGGTCCGGCGGCCGGGGGGGAGGCGGTGGCCGCGGCGGCGACCGAAGAGGAAGAGGAGGAAGCGCGCCAGCTCCTGCAGACTCTGCAGGCGGCCGAGGGTGAGGCGGCGGCGGCCGGGGCCGGGGCGGGCGAAGCGGCGGAGGGCCCGGGATCCCCGGGCGCCCGGGGGTCGCCCCTCGAGGCCGCTGCCGAGCCGCCCACGGGCCTCCGCTTCTCGCCCGAGCAGGTGGCGTGCGTCTGCGAGGCGCTGCTCCAGGCGGGCCACGCCGGCCGCTTGAGCCGCTTCCTGGGCGCACTGCCCCCGGCCGAGCGCCTACGTGGCAGCGACCCGGTGCTGCGCGCTCGGGCCCTGGTGGCCTTCCAGCGGGGCGAGTACGCCGAGCTGTACCGGCTGATCGAGAGCCGCCCGTTCCCCGCCGCCCACCACGCCTTCCTGCAGGACCTCTACCTGCGCGCGCGCTACCACGAGGCCGAGCGGGCCCGCGGCCGCGCACTGGGCGCAGTGGACAAGTACCGGCTGCGCAAGAAGTTCCCGCTGCCCAAGACCATCTGGGACGGCGAGGAGACCGTCTACTGCTTCAAGGAGCGCTCGCGCGCCGCGCTCAAGGCCTGCTACCGCGGCAACCGCTACCCCACGCCGGACGAGAAGCGCCGCCTGGCCACGCTCACCGGCCTCTCGCTCACGCAGGTCAGCAACTGGTTCAAGAACCGGAGGCAGCGCGACCGGACCGGGGCCGGCGGCGGCGGCGGCGCGCCCTGCAAGAGGTGAGGGGGCCCGGGGCGCTGGTTCGGCTTTTCCCGCGAAGGGTCTCCGCGCCGGCTGCGGGAACCGGGTTCCTCCGGCGCCTCCCGCTCGGACCCGCCAGCGCCCGCCGAGCGCAGCGGACTCCAGCGGATGCTGCGGGCGCGGGCCCGGCATCTCCCGGACATCCCGGCCCCCCCCACGCCGAGGCCGGGGTTCTTTCCTCGCTCCACTCCAGGCTCCATCCCGGATCCCATCCGCGCGCGCGGCCACCGAGACGGGGAGGCCGTGGGAAGATGAGGAGCCGCCGGGAAGGGGAGGGGCCGTAGTCCCCACCCCGCTGGGGCGTTTTTCGGGTCCTCTGGGCGTCCAGGCCCTGCGCTGACCGTTACTCGTCCTACCCCCCACCCCACCCCCAGGGCCGGACGGCGTGGTCCGTCGTCTGTCTTTGTTGTGAAACGTGAACCTTCCCCGGCTCCGGTTTCCCTGTAACTCAAGCCCTACCCCTCCCACCCGCGCCGCCGGCCTTGCTCCCTTCCCTGCCTCTGGGGGAGGGCACGGCTCGGCCGCCTCCTCGCTGGCCCGCTGGCCGAGTCGCCCGCTGCTCTCAGCCTGCCCCTGGCGATCTGGGGTGGCCGGGGCCCCTCCTCTGGGTTCTGGCGTCCAAGGGGGTGGAAAAGAAGGGCCTCTGCCCCCCCTACCCCCCAGGCACCAGCTGTAGCTCTGAGGCAGAGATACCAGTGCAAGGTTTGCAGAGTCTCTGACCAGGGCTCCTGGGGTGCACGGAGGAAGGTGGTTTCCTACCTCCGTCCCCCCCACCAGTTGTCCACTAAAGTTTGGGCTGGAGCGAGGGGGAGGCAGGGTCAGCCTGGGCTCCCCATCCCGGCCCTGCGGGAATGGGTCGGGCCAGGGACGCGCAGCCTCCAGGACCACCATTCACAATCCTTTCTTCTCCAGCGAATCTGATGGAAACCCCACTACGGAGGACGAGTCCAGCCGCAGCCCCGAGGACCTGGAGAGGGGGGTGGCCCCAGTGGCTATCGAGGCGCCCGCCCAGGGCTCCATATTCCTAGCCGGGGCTGCCCCTCCTGCGCCCTGCCCCGCCTCCTCCTCCATCCTGGTGAACGGGAGCTTCCTGGCTGCTGGCAACTCCTCCGCAGTGCTCCTCAACGGGAGCCCCGTCATCATCAACAGCCTGGCCCTGAGTGAGGCCTCCAGCCTGGGCCCCCTGCTGCTCACGGGGGGCGGGGCTGCCCCTCCACCACAGCCCAGCCCCCAGGGGGTGAGCGAGGGCAAGACCTCCCTGGTCCTGGACCCTCAGACGGGAGAGGTCCGGCTAGAGGAGGCTCAGCCTGAGACCCCAGAAGCCAAGGGGACCCAGGTGGCTGCTCCAGGCCCAGCTGGAGAGGAAGTGGCTGGGCCTCTGCCCCAGGTGGTGCCGGGTCCCCCGCCAGCCTCCACCTTTCCTCTGCCGCCTGGACCGGTGCCTTCTGTGGCTGCTCCACAGGTGGTGCCCCTGTCCCCACCGCCTGGGTACCCTGCCGGCCTGGGCCCTACCTCCCCGCTGCTGAACCTGCCCCAGGTGGTGCCCACCTCTCAGGTGGTGACCCTGCCCCAGGCTGTGGGGCCACTGCAGCTGTTGGCAGCTGGGCCGGGCAGCCCCGTGAAGGTGGCCGCTGCCGCGGGCCCTGCCAACGTGCACCTGATAAACTCCGGGGTGGGCGTGACTGCCCTGCAGCTGCCTTCGGCCACTGCCCCAGGTAGTACCCATCTCTGGCCGGGGTGTGGACTGGGCGGGGCAGGGGCGGGGGTAGGGGGGTGCCCTCAGTGGGCTGGGGGTGCAGCTCACCCCTGGTGTGTTCTGGGGCCCTCCTGTGCCAGGTGGTACCTGAGGGTCGAGACGCAGTCACCAGGGCCCGCCGCCGCACTGCCAGCGCTCCTGGCTGGCTGACCCCACGTCTCTCCCACAGGGAACTTCCTCCTGGCCAACCCCGTGTCGGGCAGCCCCATCGTGACCGGTGTGGCCGTACAGCAGGGCAAGATCATCCTCACCGCCACCTTCCCCACCAGCATGCTGGTCTCCCAGGTGCTGCCGCCTGCCCCCGGCCTGGCGCTGCCTCTGAAACCGGAGACCACCCTCTCTGTGCCCGAAGGAGCCCTCCCGGTGGCCCCCAGCCCCGCGCTCCCCGAGGCCCACGCTCTGGGCCCGCTCTCCACACAGACTCCACCGCAGCCGCCGCCCGCCCCCACAGCCACAGCCCCGGCCCCTGCCAGTCTGCCCTTCTCCCCGGACTCCTCCGGCCTCCTGCCCGCCTTCCCGGCGCCCCCAGCTGAGGGGCTCCTGCTGTCGCCTGCCGCTGTGCCCATCTGGCCAGCAGGGCTGGAACTGAGTGCAGGCACGGAGGGGCTGCTGGAAGCGGAGAAGGGGCTGGGCACACAGGCCCCCCACACTGTGCTGAGGCTGCCTGACCCTGACCCCGACCCCGAGGGGCTGCTCCTGGGTGCCACGGCGGGGGGCGAAGTGGACGAGGGGCTGGAAGCCGAGACCAAGGTCCTGACCCAGCTGCAGTCCGTGCCGGTGGAAGAGCCCTTGGAACTGTGACCCCGGGCCTCGGCCCTCCTGACAATGGTGCTCATGGCCCAGGTGGGACGACGGGCCTGGCGGGGACAGGACGCTGCCACAGACCACACGCTGCGGGGCCCATCCTCCCCACGCCCTCAGGTGCTGGGGTACCACCCCTCTGGCCCAGAGGCCGCCTGTTACAGCCCCCCCCTTGCTCTGCACCCCACACGTGGGAGATCAGGTGGGTCCTGGCTTGGGGGCCTCCGCCCCTGGACTCGGTACTAGCTGTGAGCTGAGAACCTGCACGTGGCTGGACTTCAGCCCCTCGACCCCTCCCTCTCCCCGAAACTATTAATAGCTTGGCCGCCAGGCCAGTGTTCTCAGAAGTGCCTGGAACCCCAGGCTGGGGAGGCAGCTCCCAGCTGTGCCCTTACTGCTGAAAGGGGTGCAGCGTGGGGGCCTGGGCGGCATGCCCGCAGCTCCTTGGACTGAAGCCCCCCGATACGTCTGGCCCCAGACCAAAGACCCCTCACCCCAGGGGCAACCCTGGCCCACGCCTAGTTTGTACCCGAAATTTTTATTTTTCTAGGACACGTTATGTCTCCCATTTCAATTAAAGTTAACAGATAACCAGAACCTTCAGGTATGGGTCACCTTCCTCGTGGCCTGCCGGAGGGAAATGCAAAAGCCAACCCGAGGGGGGAAGAGACGTGGGACATCAGCTGGCTGGGGCCCCAGAGCCAGGTTGAAGTCGCCCCCTGGGCTGAGGGACCTGGGACCTGTCTTGACCTCCCCTGCTAGTAACAGGCTCCATTTGCTTTAATCGAAAACAATAAATAGTCCATAAATAGAACAGGGTGGGGGCAGGAGAAGAGGAAGGTGCAAACAGCGGGGCTGAGGCCATTTGATTCTGGGCTGTGGAGGGACAGCGGGGGAAGCCCCTTGTGAACTGGCCCTCCTGCAGCTCGGGCCCAGGGCTAGGGCTTGGGGTCAGCTAGCGCCCCACCCCCACAGCCAGCAGCAGCAGGGGTGAGGCGGGGGTGGGGGCACAGCCTCTTCCTCACGGGCTCAGGGTTCAAGCAGGAACTGCCAGAGGCAGGAGCCAGGCGCAGCCCTCAGTCCTGGGGGGCAGGCGGTGGAAAGGCCGGCTCAGGGGAGTTGCGGGCCTTCTCTGCCAGGAGCTGGTAGAAGGGCTTGGGGGTGTCCCAGTCTTCGTCCTCGCTGCTGGAGCTCTCCTGCTTCACGATGCGGTTGTGCTGGCGGCTGAATCTGCGGGCTTTGACGCTGGGGACAGGTGGCAGGAGGTGTCCCCACTGGCTCTGCACCCCGGTGCCCATAGTCCTCTGGCCCCGGTGCTGGTGGGGGTGGGGCTGAGGGGCGGCCCTTCAGAACCTCAGCCTCTGCTGCAGGTGGACTTGGACAAGGCCTGCCCTCCTGAGGTCAGCTGATACCTGGCTCCGGTGTTGGAACCAGTTTGGACAGGTGGGGGGGGGCAGGGCGGAAGAGGCGGAGGGAGGGGGCGAGGCCAAGCCCTGGGGGATAAGGCCCAGTTCCCAGTGGAGACAGCTCTCTGTGGTCCAGAGGGTGAAAGACAGGGAGGCCCACGTCCCGCATGAAACTACCTGTCCTTTGGCGCTACAGGTACGGCCCCTCTCCACTGGTCACCCCCGACTCCTGCACCAAAGTCTGTGACACCCCCGCCCCCCCAGTCAGCCCCAGCCACGTTCAGTCCGGGGAGCCTGGGCTGCGGGCCGGCGGGCCTGGGGCAGGGCCTCTCACCAGTAGGGTCTCCGCTCCTGCTGGGTCATCACCCGCCAGAGCTGGGCCAGCTCCTTGGTGGCCGCGGTGGACGCCGTCCCAGGGCAGGCTCTGGATGGGGAGGGGCGAGGTCAGGAGAGGCCGCGGGGGCCTGGCGCCCACCTGTGCACCTGACCGCCCTCCACCTGGCTCCACCAGGCCCAGCAGCTGTGAGTGAAGGCCGTTGGGGGGGCCAAAGAGGGCAGACACGCCCCAGCCCTGAGACCACACATCTGACCCACCCTCAAAACACCTGTGTGGAGGCCCCAAAACCTAATGTCCCAGCACACAGCGGCAGGCAGAGTCCAGCCCCCCAGTCGTAGAAAAGCCCACAAAGGAGTCATGTAAGATGCCCCAAAACCTCGGCGGCAGCCCCCCTTTCCTGTCCTCCCGGCTCCTGTAAACTCAGCCCAGCGCTTCCAGTTCAGTCCTACCTGCCCCGCGTTACGCCCCCACACCCCCCTTTTCAAGCCACACGAATCAGTGCGCTTCCTTTCGCCCCCAGTCGGGGCTCGGCTCGGTGTCCGCCATCACGGCCTGAGGAGGCACCTGGTCAGGCCAGCGCTGGGGAGAACAGGCGGCCGCGCAGCGGGCACACGGCGGAGGCGGGGTCACGCAGGCCAGGGGCCCACCCACCGGATGTACTGCTTCCGGTTCATCCTGCAGAACATGATGAAGCCGTTGACACACTTTTTCTTCATCGCGGTGGGGCCAGGGGCTTCCTTGCTCTCCTTGGGCTTCACGGGGCCCCTGCCCTTCCGGCCCTTGCGGCCCTTTCTCCCGACCGCGGGCAGGGTGGAGGCCCGGCGGGTGGGGGTCCACGTGTAGTCTCCGTCATCGCTGGAGGACAGCGGGCCCTTGGGGTCGGCCGGGGCATCCTGGGTGGGGGAAAGAGGTGAGGGGGCAGGAGGGGCAGAACCCGCCTTGGGTGCGGCCTTCCCACGTCCTGCCCATACCGATTCGTGGTCTGAGTCCGCGGAGCTGCCGCTGGTGGGTGCCTTGCTGCTCTCACTCAGCAAGAGGTAGCAGTGGTCCAGGGACACGGAGGACGGACACAGGCCTAGCGGGCCGAGAGCGTCTTCGGGGGCCTCGGAGGGTGTGTCCTGGGTGAAGAAGAGAGGTGGGAGGGGACAGGGGGCAGCAATGCCCCTGCTCACTGCCTCATGCTCCCTCTGCCTTCCTCGGGGTAACATGAGCTTCAGAAATAGTCGGGGCTGACCTTGTCCAGACACACCTGGACGTTTCAAGCAAATGTTCCCCAGCCCCACGACTGGCCAGGGCAGGGTGCAGGCCCTGCCTCCTGCTCTGGGTGCTTCTCTTCTCCGGTGGGTTCACACCTCCCCACAGCCACGAGGCCTGGGCGGGTCTCACCTCCCCTGAACATCAGTTTCATCCACAGCCATGTCCTCCACGCCTGTGAACTCGCTGGGGGCCCTGCTTTGGCCCTGCTTTGGTCTCTACTGTCAGTTCAGTCAGTCACTGAGGTGGGAGGACTGACACACACATTTGGGAACCAGAGCTGGGGCTGCCCCCCCCTCCAAATGATGGGTTTCCCTCAGAGGGTGACTACGGAGGTCAGCCCCGGGGTCCAGGGGAGGTCCTTCCCACTGAGGCTCCCGGCTCCCTCTGCTGTCAGTTTCTTTATCTGTAAAATGGGGTGGGTCGTGAGCGGGCTGGGCTCAGAACGGTGTAGCCCAGAACGGTGGGGGCACCTGGCGCCTCAAGCATTAATCCTGTGTCCCGTTCGCAAGGACCCAGCAGAGCAGGGGGCCTGGCGGCAGTGCGTGTGCAGAGGGCAGCACAGCACGGAGCATAGACAGGCACCTGAAGGCTGAAGAGATCGAGTGATGGATGGGGCAGGAGGGCCGGAGCTGCTGGCAGGCTGGAGGTGGAGGAGGGGCTCCGGCAGGTGAGCACATGTGTGCCAGAGGGTGATGTGTCTGCGTGTGGCTGGGGGGTGGCCTACCTTCTGCTGCTGCTGCTGCTCTTCCTCCTCCTCGAGCTTGCAGGCCAAATGTGGAGCCACAGGCTCTAACAGCACCTCCTCAAAGAGTGCTGTGGGGAGACAGAGCAGAGGGGCGGCTGGAGGGGCCTCTCACCACCCTGCCTGCTGAGGCCTGCTCTGCCTTTCTGCCTTGGGATCTCCTGTCCCTGTCCAAACCGAATGCACAGGCCAGCTCCCCGGATACCTCCAACCTGGACAGGAGGGGTTCCCCACTGTGGCCTCCATGTGAGGCCTGGGGGGCCCGATGGGTCGCCCCTGGGATTCTCCACTGGCCCACAGTGCACGGTGCCCGAGTTGTCCGGGTACAGCAAGCGGCAGGCCAGCCGTGGACGTTCACCTTGAGTCAGGTACTCGGCGTCGTCCTCCAGGATCTGTTCAGGCAGCATTTTCCCCGGGGAGCTGAAGAGGGAAGGGCTGAGGCCCAGGATCTCACTTGGGTGGCCAGTTACACTCCAGTTGTCAATCTTGGGTGGCCCCAAGGCCAGTGGGCTCCCTAAAAAGCACACATCAGGCTTTGGGGTATAGTCAGAGACTCTCCTCTCCCCTATAATATGCAGCTGATACTGGGGAGACAGTGCCAGACACCAGGGAGAGGTAACTATCCTCCTTTTGGTCATGTCCGCCCTTTGAATGCTTGGAAGAGACCAAGATGCCTGGTACTGTGTGAGGGAGAGGCCCCTCCCCAAAAGTCAGTACACCCAAAGACTGGCAGCACCACCGGGGCTCCATACAAAGAAAGACTGGTGAGGCCGGGCTCAACAGAGGGTGAGGACTGAGGAGCGTGCCGGCTTGGCTTCGTGGTGGCGGGCACGCAGTGCGCCTAGCAGACCCTCTGGCCACTTCCCCTTCCCTAGGAAGACTCAGAGGGAAGCTACCGAGGAGGCCCCTCGCCAGCTGACAAGGAGAGGCAGTTCAGTCACCTTGGGGGCTGTCCTCTGTGTTCCAGGCAGGAAGCCAAGGGTCGGCATCGGGGGCCTCCTCCACCTCCTCACTGGAATCATAGAACACCAGCTTCTGTCTGCAAGAGGCGGAATTCAAGAGGCAGACGGGAGCCGGCTGGGAACCCCTGTGAGCCCAGAGCGCTCCCCTCCGCGCTACCCCACGCTGGCCGCTGGGGGCAGAAAACTGAACCAGCAGCGGGCAGTCCTCACGCGGTGAGGTGGTGAGGGGCTGGTGACACAGGGCCAGTGCTGTCTGGGGGAGTAGGTGGGCAGAGGACGGCTCTGAGCGTGCCCTGAAGAGCGGGTAGGGTTTTCCAGGTGGACCAGGAAACAGGCCTGCCTAGGACAGGGCTCCGAGGAGGAAAGCCCAGAGTGGGCCAGGGCCTGTTTCTCGCGGTAAGGGGGGAATGTCTGGTGGTGCTAAGGTTAAGATTTCATGGGGGAGGGGCTGGCGAGGTGAACTGGGGTCAGAGGGTTTCTGGAAGGCCAGTTAGGACACTGGGCCCCTTGCCCATGGACACTGAGCAAGGCTTGAAGTCACAAGTTGGCAGGTCTAGGATGGCGAGTCAGAAAAGCCATGAGGCTGGACCAGTGAGGACAGGCTGGATGAGATGGGGCAGGGCGGGGGCACCCCAGAGGAGGCTGTAGCCCTGGTCAGCAGACAGGAAGCAAGGCTTCCGAGCTCAAGATGTCTCCTGCCAGTTGAGGAGGTAAATAGACCTCATTTCTCACTATCCCTCAGCTATTCCAGACCCAATACCGTAGCGTCCCCCCTCAAAGCCTTAGGGGTTCCCTTACCTGGGAAAGGGCTGTGTCCTGTTGAGAAATTGTAGCCTCTGAACCCCATGCTGGTCCTCCAAGGCACAGTAAGGCCCACCGGGAGGGGCTCTCTTTCCACAGCCTGAGGAGCAAGGCAGGGCCTTCACTGCTGTGAGCGTGTCTGCTCCAGACTCACAGGTAGGGTCTGCCACCACCTCCCCACCAAGCCACCCAAGTCAAAACGTGGGCTGAAGTTGCTCTGTGTAAGGCTTATGGGCACGTCACAAGTCACCCCAGTCACCCCAGGTTTCTGGAATCCCACGCCCCTATAAGAAGTTGCAAGGCAGCTAAAGTCTGCGAGTGCAAGGTGAGGATGATGAGGCCAGTGCTTAGCAGGCCTGTGTGGCTGCATCTTGCTCAGTCCTGGTGGCTGAAGGGAGCCTTTATGGCACCCATTTTACAGCGAAGTAAACCGGAGCATTCATTCATCAGGTAATTTGCCCAAATCACACGACTAGCGCGAAGGGCTGGAAGCCCTTGTCTCCGGGCTGGGTCCGGTACCCTGGAGCGCCCAGGAAGCCTGGGTCTCTCTGGATGGTCCGGGGAAGGTGTGTGTGTGGCTCCTACACAGGACAGCGCCCCCAGCACCTGACATGCCAGCTCGAAGGAGAAGGGAGCACGGACAGGATGGCTTGAGGCCACCACAGAGCCCGAAGGGGAAAGGAGGCTGGGAAAGAGCCTGCCAACGAGATGGCTGAAGCCCCGGCTAGCGGGAGTGGGAGCCGCAGTGGCTGCACACACGCGACGGCTGCGTGACCACGAAGCCGCAGGCCAACCTGAGACGCTGTTCTCAGCCACATCCAGCAGCGCCAGCCAGGACCTTCCGCCCTTTCTGTGGCCTGGAGGCAGAGGTGATGCAGCCTGGGGGAGACCGTAGGAGTCGCTGCAGTTCAGAGAGGTGGAGGCCCTCAAGGCATTTCCTCCTGGCTGCTCTGGGTATGGGGCTACTTGCTTCTTGGGCTTGACCAGGGCCAGATAGCGGCGAGGGCTCTGGGCCCGGCTCTGGCGTTCTGGGAGAGCAGAGAGACGGTGTCACACAGGGCTGGGCACCCAACTGTCACCAGAAGATGAGCTGGCTCTGCGTGTGTGCGTGTGTTTCCGTGTCCTTTCTCTGTTCCCACAATCTGTTTCAAAACGTTGCCTGTCCTGGTCATGCACCAGCCCCCCCAAATTAGCCTGGGGCCTTAATTAGAGACCACCGGGTTGAATGCTCCCTTCCCCGACCACACGTTAGAAATATCTGTGAGTCTTGAAAAGAGGTAGACAGCCGGGCACAGCCCAGATCGGTGGGCCTGGCTCTCTGGGTATGAGGCCCTTCCTAAAGCGCTCTGATGACGCAGGCGTGCAGCAGGGCTGGAAATCAGAGGTTACATCCAGCTCCTGTTTCAAAGACATGGAGACTGAGGCCCACGAAGGGACAGGCCCAGCCATGAGCCTCCCCCAGGCTCCCTGATGCCCTGGCCCCACAGGGATGGCTGGGTGGGAGGGCGTCTTCCATCGACCGCCTGCTGACCGTGTGCCTGCGCTTGGCATCGCTCCAGCAGCATGGACACAGGCCCCTGGGCCTCAGACTACCTGGTGGCAGGAACGGAGGCAGCTCAGGGATGGAGTGACCACCCCAGGCCTCACCTGGTGAGGAGGGGACAGCGACACCCAGTGGCTCACTGTGAAGACTGCTGGGGGACACAGTGTCACGACAGTCTCCCGTTCTCCTCTGTTTCCCCATCTGCCTCCTCTGACAGCTGTACCTGACTCCCGGGGCCTCTTCTTCTGAGGTTTCTGGCAGGCCCCCTTTAGATGGGACTTCCGAGAGTGTGGGGTGCTCGATGGGGTGGAGCGTCTTCGCCTTGCAGGGCCGGCTGCTGAGTTCCACGCCAGCCCTCCTCCTCCTGCAGGAAGGAGACAGGTCCGGTGCCCTCAGCCTCAGCCTGTCTAGACGCCTGCCTTGCAGACGGTGCCTCCCGGTCCCCAGCGTGTGGGTGGCCGGCCATGGTCCCCAGGCTGACTTTACAAATGTGGCAACTGGGGTCCCAGGAGGTCGGACTTATCTGAGGTTGCACAGCCAGGCAGCAAAGGTATAAGTGAAAATTTGGGGCTCCCTGAGCCATGCTGGTTTCAGTCAAGAGGGAAGACAGACTTGACGCTTCTCAAATGTTTCCTCAGCTTCCAGGTCCCAAGCCTACTCCTCCTCCTGCCTTTCTTGAGACACCCACCCTGGGGTGGCCCAGGGCCTCTCCCTCAGGCCTCTCAGTTCATGTCCCAAACATACCTACTTCTGCCCACATTCTCAGCTATGGCGCTCGACTGGGCCTCATTGCCTCCTGTCCCAAACACTCTATTAAATATGTTTATGATCTCCCCGACTCCAGGTCCTCACTTAATAACCAGACCCCATGCTAGATGCCAGGACCTCTTAAAAAAAAAAAAACAAACAAAAAAAACAACAAAACGCAACCAAACCCTGGCTTTCCCGGGCCTGACAGTCCTTCAGTAATTCTCATCTTTATCTCCCTCTGCGTCCTCTCCCCAAGCAGGAGCTCGTCCCCGAACTGTCTGGCTCTTGCCCGTGGATTTCCTACATCAGTGATGATGACGGCTGCCTAGCACAGGAAGACCTGTGTGTTCCAGGCACACGTCGCAACACATGTCAACTCACTGGCTCTTCATGACAAACAGAAGGAAGTGCCGGCATCGGCTCGGTTTTGTAGAGGAAGAAAGCGGGGCCTGGAGAGGTCAGGTATCTGAGCCAGGACCTTGCAGTCTCAGCGCGGTGCCTCCGGGCACACCCAGGCACCTGCCCAGAATCCCACTGTGTTTTCAAGCCTGCAAGTTCTTGCTCAGCCAGATGCTTCTGCCCAGCAGGATCCCCTCTTCCAAGATCCTCAAGGCCCAAGTCCCAGGGTCCTCCCTGCCAGTCTTCCCAGACACCTCCAAGTTCCTGGCTTTGTCCCCGGCACCAGGCTGGGAGGTTCTCCCATGAGGCGCTTGGTGTCCCTGACAGCCAGAACAAAGCTTGGCACGCAGCAGGCACTGGGAAGCATCGCCTGAGCCTACTTACCCCCGAGAGCGCTGTCCTCATTGACGGTGTATATCTTGAGCAAGGCCTTGGCCACATCGATGCTCCTCTGGAGGAAGTGAATGTAGTGCAGGACGTGCAGCAGAATCTCCTTCTACTCCCAAAAGAAAGGCAGAGTGAGCACGGGAGCAAGCCCAGGTGTGAGGCTGCGGGCACCAGAGGACGGAAGACTCCTGGACCCCAGCGGCTCCTCCTGCAGAGTCCCCCTTCCGCTGTCAAGGGCTTGCTGGGCCTGTGAGGCAGGAACTGAGGTCCCACATGCTGATGGAGCCTGCTACAGTGACAGAGGCAGTGGCACAGCCGGGATCTGAAGCCAGGTCTGCCTGCCCCTCCATCCAGTTTTCAGTGCTCACTGTTCGGAAACCCTCCTGGCCCCTTGCTCCAGGGGTCCTCTCATCTGCCAGCTCCCCCTCTTTTTCAGTTTCCCTCACTGGCTTCTCCTTTTTGAGTCTCAGCACCTCGGCAAAGTGCTCACCCCTGCACAAGCTCTCCAGGCCCCGACGCCTCTTGCCGGGCTAGGTCAGGTGTCCCTTCGCCTGGACCGCCTTAGACCTGTTCCCACCGCACCGCTGCCTAGACTGATGTTCACACGTTATCCGCGCCCACTGGCCTGGAACGAGGTGAGGGTGGAGACTGTTGTGGCTCACTGACTTCTGTGTACCAGGCACCCGCAAGCAGGAGGCGGCCTAGCAGGGATGGCGAAGGGACTGTGCTTAGTGCAGGCGTGGGAACTCCTGCCCAGCGAGCATCACCACGTGGCCGCCAAATGCCACTGAGCTGGTCCTGAGATGATACGCTGAAAAGACCGCTCACGAAGGACCAGGTCGAAGGGGAGCAGCCTACTTTGGGTCACCTGTGCAGCCTCCTCGGGGCAACAGACTTTAAGACTCACAGACGATCCCAGGTGATCTGCTGGGTGAGAAGCATTATGAACAAGGGAGTGTAACGGGATTCTGAGACGAGAGGTGGAGCGCAAAGTGCTCTGAAGCAGCAATTAAAAGCAGACCAAAAGAATGAGAGGCGCTGGCCTGGAGAGGAGGCGAGGGAGGAGCGCCAGGGGAATGTTTGGGATCCCCACGTCAGGCAGTCACCGACACACCCCCAATGCACAGGAGGGTGCGTGTTCACGTCGTCCAGGGACTGCGAGACAGCTGGGACCGCTAGCTGGAGGACCGGGGCCCCATCTGCCGCTTACTGAGGGCAGGTCATTTGACTTCTTCCAGCCTCAGTTTTCTCATCTGTGCAATGGGAACGAAGATATTCAGGCTGAGGAGATTTTTTTTTAAGGGTCAAACTATTTTATCGAGGGGCTCTGAGGGAGGGAAAAAGGGATGAGGGGGACGAGACCTGATCGGGGTCTCCCAGGCTTCCCGGTAAAAGAAAGCCAAAAGTTTCATTATTGGAGTGACATAAACGAGTGTGTGAAATTGCCCGGCACAGAGCCTGACACGTCAGCTGCGCACGCAATGTTCGCACGACACCCCTCACCAGATTCCCAAGGGATGAAACGGGGACCGCTTCTAGCTTCTGACAACCAGACTGTCTTTTTGGCATTTGACCTCTGATGCCACGCTCGGCACATGGCTGGTGCTCACTGGGCTGGTGACTGTAAACTGAAGTGACAGTGCACGCTGGTGATTGTTGCTGGGATGAAGGGTTTCCAGAGAAGGCAACTGGGCCCCATCTCAGAGCAGGCCTCACCTCGGCTCAGTAACTGGTCCTTCAGAACTCTCTGCCTGTCCTTGTTGTGACCACACACTGCTGATACCCAACAATCTCTCCCGAGTGGCCGATGAATGAATGAGTGAGAGGAAATACAGCAAGAAAAGAGCACACTGAGCCTCCCAGACCCTGAGTCTCCTATGCAGGTGTTCCCCCGGGAGCAGGGTGATAGCTTGGCAGGAAAATACATCTGAGTAGCCAGATGTAAGCAGAGAAGCTCCATCTACTTTCACCTCTGGAGATGACACGAGTCACAAAACAAGGGACTTGGGGAAGGAACGGACATTTATTCAGGGCCAGTCGTGGCTGTTATGTCATTCCGACCTCACGGTATCTCTGGGTATTAAGTTATTTTTCTTTGTTTTACAGACAAGACGACTGGATTTTGAGAGGCTACGCAGAGGGACCTGCCCAGCATTCTGTAGTTACGGAGCCGGGGGGCTCAAGCCCACGACTGTTCGACTCCCCAGACGGTAACCTCTGCCTGGCACCGTGCCTGTCTCCCCAACTGTCCCCCCACTCCTCAGTCCCCGTACCTTGGTGAGCTTCTTGGTGCCAATCCTCAGGGCCACCGGGAGCAGCAGCGCCAGCTCCTGCAGTTTGCTGGTGTGATTCTTTCTCTGCTTCCTGTTTTTAGGGAAAAGGCTGGTTTGGGTTTGGACATTCAACGTGGTATTTGGCCATGTTACATCACGGCAAATCAGCACTTCAGACCCCTTGCTGTCATTCATTATTCCCCTTGATGTCATTCATTATTGAGGATCAGATTCAAACTTGCACTGTGGCTGATAATGCCCCTAATGGCCGGGCCTGGCTGACCATTCTGTTCTCATCTCTATGTCTTTGGGTTGTCTCTTCTCACGGAGTCTAACTCCATAGGCCAGGTGAGCTACCTCTGCTAGGCCCTCCAAGGGGTTCCTGCACAGGCTGTCAGCTGGTGGGGGCATCACCCATTATCTCTAGTACCCACAGCAAAGTCTGGTCCATTTAGGGAACTCAGTGTATATTTGCTAAATGACTCAATAAGGGCATGACAGGAGCTCACTCCTAGACAGCTGTAGAACTTATGGGAGCTAATCCTTCAATTCATAATTCATTATCTATCCACACGCATACACCTCCACCCCGCACTCCTACCAGATGGAGACAGAGTCGGAATCTCTCTCCCAAATTACACACCGCTGCATTGCTCATGCTGCCCCCCTGGGAACGCCCGCCACCTCTGTCTCCCCCAACCCTCCTCTCCCCTTCTTTCAGGGCCCAGTCCACTGCCATGTGCCCTGGGAAGTCTTCCCTGATCCCCTTGCCTCCTCCCCCACTGTGAGTGTCCACAGCACTTTGTGTGCGCTTGTGCTTGCTGCGGGCCAAGCACAAACAGGCCCTTGCCTTTTTTTTTTTTTTTTTCTCATGTATTTACCATATACTACACTTAGTCCCTACTCACACCCGCAAGACTCCTCTTTGCCACTTCTCATGCCGGACGCCACAGAGAGGGAGAGGAATCTCTGTCAGTTCCCTAGAGGAGATGGAGGATCGTGTGGGAGACACACTTAGCTCCCTACCCAAATCCTGAAGCCCCAAAGACACTTTCTCAACTTCTCATTCATTCGGCACCTGTTACATGCCAGGAACCTCATAGGTGAAAGGGATAAAAGTATAAGAGATACAGCCCCATCAGAGCTCACCATCTAGTCGGGGAGAAAGCCACTCACCTCAAGTTGTCACACAAACAAAATTGCAAGGCGGACCAGGACTAGCCACATGTCATGCTAGGGAAGGGGGCACTGCAAAGTGAAAATGTGGGGCCACTGGTTCAAAATTAAGGACCTTAGGATGGTGAGAACAGAGCGATAAACCAAGCACCAGGCTCTTTAAGCACAAGGCCTATGACGGCCTGAGTCGCACACCCATGAAGTTGGCCCTGGTGGAGGCAAAGGAGAAAGGTTGTTGGTGATATGAGAGGTTGTTATAGGGACTGTGATCGAATCCAGGGTCTTTCCTGAGGAGCTGAACTTGGCCAGAACCGGGTCTGAAGGATCAGTGTTTATGTATAGGGAAGAGAGCACCTCAGCGGTGAAGGTACCACAGCACCAGAGAGCATGGAGAATTCAAAAGAAATAAGGCAAAAGTTTTTAGAGCAAAGGAGCAAGGAGTCTTTGGGGTGAGATGAGGCTGGAGGAAAGAGAGCGGTCATATGAGGAAGGATTTTGCTGGTTCTTAGTATAGAAGAGCTTTGCCTTATCTAAAGACCAAGGGGAAGCCATTAAAGAGCTCCACGCAGGGAATGACATCAGTAGTTCCTCCCGTCAAACCCGCTATGACACGGGGCTGTAAATATTAGTCATCTGAATGAAAGAAAAAAGAATCCAGTGGTCTCTAGTCTTCTCCTGGTAGAAACCATAACTTTGAGGAGCAGAAATCTGTTCTTGGGGGAAAACTGAGTAGACCAACCTCTACATCCAGGTCTTTTTTTATCTACCACTTTCCTTCTGTTCTGGAGGTGTCCCTCAAAGCCCCGTGAGAAATAACAAAGTGAGGCAGAAGTCTAGTTTTCTTTAAGTTCAAGATGTCGTTTGACAGTCTGAGAAAAAGGGGATCATGCCACTGAAGTCCCTAGGTGTTTACTTTGGGTTTTGCAAACACAGACGTTCAAGAGGAAGAAATTGAAGGGAGAAAAAGGGTGACTAGGAAGCAAATCCTGGCATTTCCGGACAGCAGTCCTCGATAGGCGTGATCTGGACTGCGCTCACAGGCCCCCCTCCAACCCTGGGGAGGGGGTGGCCAGGACTCCTGCCCAAGCCTGCCCCGTTGCTAGATGGTTCTGGTTTCCACCAAATTCTTTCCTGATGGTCTCTCTCATTTTCACTCACTAGTCCCAGCTGTGCCCCTAGGTCTGCAGGGGACAGGTCAGGTCCAGTCACATGGGTCCTGGCTATTTCTCTAAATGGCTAGGTTTGTGTCTGCTGTAGGGCCTTTCCTATTCTTGCTTCTGGAATGTTCTATTGCCTGGGTCTTTACAGTTGGTTTCTTTTTTGCCACTCAGCACTTAGCTTAAATGCTACCTCCTCAGAGAGAGGCTTTTTCAGACTACGTTCTTTGTCACAGTCTCCTATCGTTCATCAGCAATAAAGAAAGATGTCTTTCTTTTTTATTATAAATTCCACAAGGGCAGCACAGATTTTTGTCTTTTTTATTTATTGCTGTATCTCAGGCACAGTGAGCGCAATGCCTAGGGACTGTGATACTTTTAGGGGCTCCTGAGAATGTTTCAGTTTCTTTTAAAATCAGAAGAGAAAAATGGGAATCTAATCCAACTTGTAGTATATTCATCTTATACCAATGCTGTCATAAACTATGATTTCTAAATGGAGGAAAGGGACCAAGAAGCTAAAATTGCCTAGAGCCCACAGAAGTCACAGTGCAGCCCTGGCTAGACACCTAGCTCCTCCAATAATGCCTGGCACTTAGCAGGTGCTCAATGAAATAATGATGCCATTGATGTGGACCTCTTCCATCTTGTGATGGCCTTGTAGGCTTTGAAAAGGCAAATGACTGATTCCTGTTCCTCCTCCCAGGGCTAATCAGCCCAAACACTCCCTAGTTCCTTTTTATCCAAGAGCTGGTCTGCATTTCTCATACTAGAAATGGGAAAACCAAGGCCCAGCTCCTAACTTGCTTCAACATGCTTAAGAACTTAAGAGATGGGGCAGCCCCTAAGTGGGACAAAGCAGGAGGCAACTCCAAGAGTCAGCATGATAGCTAGTTATAAGCATCAGCTTTTGAAGCAGACAGACCTGGACTGAAATCCCAGCTCTGCCACTGGCTGTTGACTCTGGGCAAGTAGTTTTAAATCTGAGCCTGTTTTTCCATCATTAATACAATGGAGATGGCTGGGAGGTGTTTAGCACAGCAACTGACAGGTGGACAGTCACTTGTCAGAAAGATTTAGGAAGATTTAGGAAGAAGCAATGTTGGAGAATGAGCCAGAAGTATTATATTGGACGGCTGTAGCTGATAACTGTTGTTTTGGTTGAACAACATCTAATCCCATTTTTGTCGGAGAAGATTTAGGAAGAAGCAATGTCAGAGAATGAGCCAGAAGTATTATATTGGACGGCTGTAGCTGATAACTGTTGTTTTGGTTGAACAACATCTAATCCCATTTTTCTGACTACAGTACCTCAATTTTCCTTTGTAAGCCCCCCTCCTCCTACTTTCAGTCCAGGCGAGGATGACCCAGTTTCGCCTTCCACTAGTGGGTACCCAATCCAGATGGGCAGGTTTGGTCAGGCAGAGCCAGTGGATTCTGGAAAGTGACCCCTTCTGCTGGGGTTGGCAGGATATGGACCTGGGACTGCTGGGGGCCATCTTGCCCTCACAAAGCCAAAGCCTGCTTGAAAAGGAAGCCAACACTGCCAACAGCAGTGCTGGAGAAAGGAGAGACAGATAGATTCCTGGTGCCGTCATTTAACCTCCCACCCTGGAACCAGCCAAGTCAGTGGCCCTGAATTTTTTGTTGAAAGGATTCAAATTATACATTATAAAAGGATTCTGTTTTATGATTAAGCCAATTTTAGCATGAATAGATGTCTGTTCATTACAGCTGAGAGTTTTTATTTAATACAACAACCCCAAACCTGGAAAGGGGGGCAAGAGATGCAGTATTGGTGACCTCCAAGCTTCCAGGAGAGTGGGCATTCTTCGTTTTCTTCATAGTGCTCCTTCTGAGCACAGTGCCTGAGTAGAGAACCTGAACAAAGCAGATGCTTAACTTTGGAGTTAAAAATGAAGGAAAGAAGGATGGATGGACATTAAGTCATTGGGGAGATGATCCAGGTTAAGATGAAGTCTGGTTTTGTCTTCTTTATCCAGACGTTGAAGGAAGGGAGAAATCTAATTGAACACTCAATCTGCTGTGAAAATCCCCTTTCTAAGTAAGATTCCTGATACTTGGGAACTGCTAGGTGGTTGAATGCATAAAAGAAAGGGAGAAAGGGACTCAAAGCCTGCAAGAGCTTAGAGATTATCTTTACCAACCATCTTCAAAATGCTGGTAACATTCACACCTACTTCCTGCAGGAGTTGTGGAAGGATTAAAGGATACCGTGCAAACAAAGGGCTGTGCAGACTCTGGCAAACAATAAATGCTCAGTGAACATTGTTAGTCTTTTCAACCAGGGTAACTGGAACTAACAGGGAGACGGGCTGGGGAGAGCCCTTACCTGTCACTGGGACTCAGGGGACTGGCTCTGGGCCGTTCAGGGGAATACAAGAGTGCGCTGGAACCCCACATCTGAAAAGAGGGAGAGAGAATTATTAGCAGCTTTTGAGCTTCCAACAGGAATGGGCAGCCTGGGCATCATGTCCCACCTCATGCTTCTTTGAACACTCAGAGATCCCAAGAGAGGCCCAAACCCCGACAAATACAGGAGCAGAGAGCAGATTAAACCATGAAAACTTTAAAGTCAAGTCTGTCAGTCCCACACTGTAAACGTGTGCCCTAAAATCATGACCTGGACCTAAATCCCCCAATTTTTACTTTAGAATTTAGTCTTAATATGTCAGACCATGGAGATCACCAGGGCTGACAACTGTGGCTTGAGGTCTCTAAACCCTGATATTAAACACTAAAATGATGACTCCAGGCATCTAAAGGTTGTAGCGCCCCCAAAAGGGATCTTCCCAAACCAAAACTCTAAATGAGATTCTAGATGCCACCATCTGTCAACTTCTGATCTCCAAATGACCCCAAACCTAAGGTCATGGATCACAAACCTTAACATTGAAACTAAAATCCTAAAGTGAGACAACCAAGTTCCCTGAAGGCAAGCCTCCTCAGAGTTTACCTCTGAGTAAATTTCTCATAAATTTACCTCAGATCCTAAAATAAAGACCTCTAGACCCCCAGTCACTTCAGATCCTCCAATTGCAACCCCAACCCTAAATCTCACTCTGGCTCTCAGACCCAGACTCTAAAATGGAAGCCCCATACTCAGTGTGGGAGTCCAGGCTCTCAAACTTGCTGCTCAAACTCCCAAACTGACTCCACACCTACCTCCCACTCTACATTGAGATTCTAGACTCCAACTCTCTCCAGAGGCTTCAATCCTCCTAAATCAGAAGTCCCTTCACTCCCCGCCCCCAAACTCTAGAAAGCAAAGCTACATCTAGATCCCCAGATGAGGCGCTCTGGGTTCCAAGAGGAATATTTCCAGTCACAAAACCCAAGTCTGTCAGATTCGGTTATGTCCAGAGGCAAAGTCCAAGAGCCCGATCCTACCTTGAGATCCCAGACTTGAGGTTCCTAACACAATTCCAACAGAGCTTTTGTACCTCAAACTTGAGCCTGATCCCCTAAACTGGGCCCCGCCTCAGACCCAAACTCTTGACTCTGCTGCCCCTGCCTGCCTCGCCCATGGTCCTGCATGAGGGGCACCCCGGCCCTCCTGTTACCCCAAAAGGCCTACAGGGAAACCACAGCTCCCCTTCTGCCGACTAGTGCCCGCGAGGTCCCCGCCCCCTTTCCCTGGACCTCCAGCACCCGCCTTAGAACAGTGCAAAATGGCGTGAGGTGCCCCTTCTGGATTCACGCCTGTCCCCCACTGGGGAGTAGGATCAGACACGTCTCGCGGCGATGCGGGGAGTCTGGCTGCGCGCGTGAGTCCCCGGCCGCCCGGGCTGTCCACGTTCCCGACCGAGTGTGGGGTGGGCGCGGATCCCCTTGGCGCGAGGCTTCGGAGCGCGAGGCCCACTGAGGAGAGCTCGGAGCGCTCCTGAGGCAGGCCACGCCCCCAGCAGTTCCCGCCAAGGGGCGCTGGCGCGAGCTGGAAAGACGAAAGAGCAGGGTGCAAGTGGGCGTGCGCACGCGCGTCGGGGTCTGCCCGGAGCGCCTGGCACAGCGCAGCTTGACCTCGTGCCTCGCGACCCAGTCAGCGTGGGTGCGCGCCAAAGTGTCGCCCAATCAGCGCTCGCCCAGCTGCCCGCCTTTTCGGTGGGCCCCGCCCATCCGGACCACGCCTCCCGGCGACACCCCCCCCCCCCCCGCGGGCCAGGGCTGGTGGGACAGGAGGCGGGGTCTCTCCAACTGCCAACTCTCTGGAAGGAAGAGGGCTTGGCCAGCCGCCCCCACTACGCACCCCCTACCCCGCCCGCTCACACCTTTCCCTGCAGTACATTTCTAGTCAGGGCCCACTTTGAGGGCCCACTTTGTGCCCGGCAGGAGGGCATTTCGCCTCATCTTCTCAGCGCAATTGGGCAGGCTAGTGAGGAGAGGCGACATTACAGAAAGAATACATGGAGAAAGGAACAAAGAGGAGGGGACATTGGCCTTGTACCTTAGTAGCAAACTCGACATTCGAGAAAGCGCATTCTCACCTCCCATGAGAGGGATGGAAAATAGAGCCTAAGGGGAGGTGATGGAGCGGGCAGGCGTGGAGGTCCTGGTCTCCACATCACTTTTGTGTTTTGTCGCAATGGGAAAGAGGTTTAATCTCTTTCTGCCTTAACTTTGATACACCCCGGGTGCTCATTCTCACCCGGGTTGTCCGTGGGGGCTCTGGCGTGTGGTTAACATGCAATAAGTATTAACATTTGCGCCGTTCTGGGCGCTTGAACAAGATACGCGAAGATGCCTGACCTGTCCTTCCCCTATTCTTTTTTTGTTTTGTTTTGGAAAGAAAAGTTTATTTAGGAAAAAAAAGTTAAAGAATAAAGACTCCCAGGTATATGGCACCTGGGAGGTGCGAGAGCCCCCTCCCCCTATTCTAACGAGGGTGTGGCCCAGTTCTTAGTGCTTAGGGCTCCCCTCCCTCTCAAGGTTGCTTATCTGCTTACTAGATGGTGGTGCTAAGAACACGGGGAAGAGAAGGAATCGATATTTGGAAGTATAAGGCACCGATAACGATTACGTTGCTCAGCATAAGTAAATCGATAAACTTGCTCTCTCCCAACTGTCCACCTCTCACAAACGCCCATGGGCGTTTGCAATTTCCCCAATTCCCTTCTTCAGGGGTCCGGGGGGCCAAAATGGACGAGGCTGGACCCTCATCTCCCAGCGCGCCTGCCGGGGGCGCTCTCTGCGCCTGCGCTGCCCAGCGCCTCGGCAGCCTCCTGAGAGTCAGAGTCCTTCCTTCCCTCAGCCTGCCCGGTTTGCTTCCTTCTCCACCTCCAAGCTTGACCGTGCTGCTTTCTGGGAAGTGTAGTCCGTGGCCGCCCGGACTCCAATTCCCAGTGGGCTTCGGGGCGGGAACCCGGAAGGGGTGGCAGGAGAGGAACGAGTGGGGGAAACCCGCGTAGCCGTGGGAGCTGCAGCGCGGGGATATGGTGAGAACCCCGAGCGGGGGCCGGGAGCGCTCTAGAGCCGGGGCGGCGGTTTGCGGCCGGGAGGCGAGAGGAAAGAGGCAGGGGTTAAGGCAGGGGCTGGACGAGGGCAGACCGCTTGGGGGGAGGGGATTGGGAGGAATGGGACCCGGAGGGAGTAGGGGAAGAATGGGGGCTGGGGAGGGGTCTTGGTAGTGGAGGGGGAGTCGAGCCTTAGACTTGCTTGTAAGGGAGCTCAGAGCTGGGGAAAGGAGTCCCAAGTTGGAGAAGGGACTGGGCGTCCAGGCGGAGGCCCTGAAGGGGGTTTTCGAGGGGGCTTGCCTGGGGTTTATGGAGAAAGCCTGGGGGTCAGGGCTGGATGAATGAGGAGGTCTGGAGGCTCCGAGGGAGACACCAGCTGTGGAAGCGACGGACTGGGTGTAGAAGGGCAAGTTGAGATGGTGGGAAAGAGATCAGTGTTAGAGTAGTGTGTGGGTTAGGCTCCAAGACTGGGGGTGGGTGGGGAGAGTGAGATGAGAGGCCAGAATGTAGCGAGTTCGCTTGGCCAGACTGTGATAAACTGGACAGTCACAGAACTGTAGGACAGCGAGGCCAGAAGGGGCCATGGACACAACCTTCTGCTTCCTCTTTTCTTCGGTGCGATTTAGAAAAGTGTCCTGGTTTATCTGTGCGGGCAGCCCTACGTTGGAGTCTCTCCTCTGCCACTCCTTTATAACCTGGGCAAAGCTCCCCTCTTTGAAATTCGGTGCCCTTGTTTGTTTTGTGGGAACAACACGCCACTGAGAACAGGGAGGCGCCACAAGATCATCACTGTTTGTGGGAAATCCCTGGCTTCAACAAGTCCTCCTCAGAGTGAATGGTGGAACGTTCCCTAAACCCAGAAATGTGACTGGGTCACAGGTGCTAATGAATTCCCTCCTTTTCAGTCCAACCCCAGGGGCTTTTTGTCAGAACCTGGTAGGGATCCAGGCACACCCCAGCTCAGAATCATACAGGGGCTCCCCACAGTCAATTGCAGCTAACACGTACTGTTTAGGAAGTGACTGACCCTGTTCTTAGCTGTGTGTGCAGATTCACTGATTTAATTCTGACAACACCCCTAAGGTGTAGGTGCTGTAAGAGCTCCATTTTACAGAAAGGAAGCAGAGGCACAGAGAAGTTAAGCAGTTTTCCTGAGGTGTTTCAGCATGAAATGTTAGGGCTCAGGTTCCCAACCCTAGCAGCCTGGCCCAGAATCTGTGTTTTCACCACTGTTAAACTTAGATGCCTCACTTTGTACCGAAGTTCAGTGTCATGAGCAGGGCCCAGACTTGAAAATTGAAGCAGTCTTCACTTCGAGTTTTCCTTCTGCCAGCTGACTTGCTATATGACCCTGGGCAAGCCTGGTGACCTCTCCTCCCCTGGCAGATGAGATCAGTAACCCCAGGACAGTTAGAGCATCGGGGAGAGGCACTTGGAGTCAGTGCGAGTCTTCAGCTTTTTAAATCATGAGTGGGAAATAGGCCTGAACAAGAGGCAGTAGAGAGGGACTAGTGAGGGAGATATGGCCACTTTTTCTTTCCCAGAACACCCCCCTATTCTGACTCTTCTAGCTCCTTGTCGTGTACCCCTTGTCTCCCAAGTCTTGGGGTGACTCCCCAAGGTGGTGCTCAGAAACTCAATCTGTCCCCATTCCCATCCCTAGCCCTAGCCAAATATAAGTAATTCATTACCCAGTGCCCTGCCTGGCTCGATGCCAGGTATTCAGAGAGTAGGAAATATTTCTAACAACTGGGTTCCCCCAGCACCAGCACATGCGCGCGCACACACCCTTTGGTCATTCCTTCCCCGTTGGGCAGTTCAGCGACTTTGTCATTCGTTGTCTTGAAATAGTTTCATTTGTTGTGAGGCTTCTGGAATGTGTCACCTAAGTTCTCTGGCTAAAAGCTTTGGCTTCTGATAGGCCCAGGTTCAAATCCTCACCGCTGGTGCTGTGTGTTCTTGGCCAAGTTGTGTTCCCACTCTGAGCCTTGAGGCTCTCGTAAGGTGTTAAGGAAATATCACGTCTGAGAAGCTCTCAGTTGGGGTGTGGGGCATTTTGTGACTTCTGGTCTTTGTATTGAGGGCGCTCTGAAGCCAGGATGCCCAGATGTGAGTCCTACGCATCATCCACCAGCTGTGTGACTTTGGGCAAGTCACGGTGACCCCTCTGGACCTCAACTTCCTCTTCTGGAAAATAGGGGCTCACTCTTTGAGTCAGCCATAGTGTGGCCTCAGCTGCAGGTCGACGCCCGGCCCTGTGGTGCGCACTTGTCAGGTTTGGGTCTCTCTCGCTGGCTGACAGGCAGCCTCTCCTGCCAGCTTCAGAGATTTTTAACGCTGCATCTAAGTCTGTGAACTATCTCAAAAGCTATTGGTTTGGGGGCAGAAGGTACCCAGCCTTAGTTATCCCTGTTTCTGGATGTCACTGCTGGGCACACCAGGTGATGGGACACTTCCTCACCCCCTCTTTCTTCTGTGTTTTTGTCTTAGAGAAAATGTGACCGCTTTACAAGTGATAAATCTTAAATGTGTCTTGAGCCTGCGCTGGTCTAAAGCTTACATATAATGATATTTTTATTATTTTCATTGGTGTGTTTGTAGCAGTGGGGACAGGTGTTCCAGAAGGCTGGGCTGCTCCTGGATGCCTCGATTAAGAGCAGCCTCTTTTCCCTCCTGGCGCTCCTATGCCCTTATTTGCTCTGTTTCCCCACAGCACTTGACATCTTGAAACTTACTATATATCTTTTTTTTTTTTAAATTTTTTTTGAAGGTCTTTTATGCATACAGGAACTGGGGTGGGTACAGGCCAGAGGTGTGTGTGGGGAGGTGGTGAGAGGATTCACCAGAGACAGAGTGGGGAGCAGAACAGGCAGATCAACTGAAACACACTGCTGAGGGGAGCAGTGGGTGAGGCAGGAGAGGTCTGCTGTGCCATGTGGGTCCCCTCCCTGGCTGGGGATCAAACTGGTGCTGCAGTGGCTGCCAATTGGTTCATAGTGCTGCAACTTAACCCCTTGCGCCACCAGGAAGGCCCAACACGTACTGTATTTTTATTGTCCTCCCCCACCCTGGTTAGTATGTCGGCCCTGTGAGGATGAGGATTTCTGTTAAATCCGTCAATCTCCTGTTTCCAGAGTACCCCTGTGCTCTCCACAGTACCTGGCCATAGTCGCAGCTCAGCGAGTAGCTTCAAGAAATAGGTGAGCCCCGTACACCACACCGGCAAAAGAATGGTCACGCTTACGTTACTGTGAAATGAAGGGGAAGAAGCCTTTGGCTCCACGAGTCTCACCTCAGAAGGATGCTGGCGCTCGCGGCATTGAGCCCTCTGCGGCTTGATCTCGGCCGAGCATCAACCGGCCCATTGGCTGGTGCTGTGAATTATCTGTGTTTTACGCTGAGGAAACTGAGACACAGAGCGTTAAGTAGCCTGCCTGAAGTTACAGCCCAGAAGTGGTAAAGCTAGGATGCTCGAAGGCCCGATTTAGATGCTGGCTTTGTCCTGGAGCTCCAGATGAGAATTGGGATTGTTCTTATCTGGGTGCAACAGGGTTGGGGTATCATGACAGGGAGGGTCAGGGTTCAGGAACTGAGAGCCCTGGTGCCTGAGCATGATCCTGACAGCTTCGACTGGGATAGAGCCCCCATGGGGTAATGTGGGGTGGGGGGCGCCCATACATCTGCTCTTCAGGGTTTCCTTCCATGCCTAGCTTCTTAAACCGCACCCTTAACTCGTAAACGTTCAGTTTTCTCCTTTCATTGTGCATTTTTGGAGGCGGGTTCTCCTTTTTACGCCTGTCAGGGGATTCCTTTTACCTATCTCATGGGCTCTGTGGAATTCCCTTGATCTGATCGCTTCTTTTTTCTTGGCTTACTGTTCATTTGGGAGATGCAGATCGCCCGGTTGCTTCCCGAGAAAGGATTTCATGTACATGAATTTTTTGGTGAACTTGCATCTCTTGTGGAATGTTGTTAAGTGGGGGGCGGGGATAGAGTCCGATTTGTGTTTGGGAAGATGTCTCTGGCTACCCCGGAAAGGATAGGGCAATAGGAAATGCTAACTGAGCCCAGGGCAGACAGATGCTGGAGCAGCTGTGCCTTTGAGGGGTGCCCCTGCCTCTCCAGAAACTCACTAGCTGGAGAGATGAAAGTTCCTCCCCCAGGTCCTTGTCATTCAGTAAGGTTGTGACCTGTGTTGCAAGAGGAGACCCTAGGGGCAGGAGATCCCCAGTAGCTCGGGCAGGTAGCTCTCAGGGGAGGTGTCCTTCTGCCCCTAGTTCTGGGAGTATGATTTCCACTGGGCATGTAAGGTGCCCACAGCAGGCGTGCAGGAGCTGGCCGTGTGGCAGCGTTAGGTGGTCCTTCAGTCACTGCAACCCGTATGCATCGCGCCCCTGCCATGTGCTGTGTCATCGCTTCTCAGACTTAAATGTGCACAGGAAAATCCCCTAGAGTCTTGCTGCGCAGGTGCAGCAGGTGTAAGGCAAGGCAGCAGTTCTGTATTTTAACACACCCCTGGGGCGGCTGCTGGGGACCCCATTTAGCACAGCCATGTGCTGACTCAGTACTGTCCCAAAAGCTGGGGATATGGCCATCAAAGCAAGACAAGATTTGATTGTGGTGGGGAGAGACTGATAGTGCACTTTATAAGCAAAATTTATAGTGTCCTCTATAGTCAGGCACTTATTTTGCTATAGAGCAAAATAAGTCATGGAAGGAGGGAGTCTATGTCTGTTTGTAACAGAGACTGCAGTTTTAAGTCAAGGAGGGTCTTGCAGAGGGAGTGATTTCAGAGCAAATCCTGGAGGAGGTGAGGAGAGGAAGAGCATTCGAGGCAGAAGGGAACAGAGAGCGCAAAGACTGTGGGGACAGAACTGGATGATCCAAGCAGAAGCTCAGTTTACTGAATAAATGAAGCTGTTTGTTGTGTCAGGAGCTCCTTGTGCTCTGTTTGATTCAAAGCTCTACCACAAAACTGTCCAGGGACTGTTATTTAGCGGTTCTGTGCCTCTGTTTCCTCCTCTTTGGAACAAGATACAAAACAATGAGCCAAGGCTGGCATTCAATGCGTTAATATTTGTAAGGGATTTCGAACAACACCAGGCTCTCCCTGTGGGTGCTTCAGTGTGAACTGCTCTTGTGCTCATCATTTTCCCTCTAATAGATTCATGTTGGTCACGATTATTTATTTGGACATCTGCCTCCTTCCTCATGCACTCTTCCTGGTGAGCTCAGTGTCATCTCTAGGTCACCAGCACACCGGAGAACCTCTGAATGCCAGGGCTTTTGCAGATGCTCTGAGGCTGCTAGGGAGTCTTTGATTGTGTGGATTCCATCAAGGGTATCAGTTGTGTAGTTCAGATCCTCACTAGGTAGACAGGTAGTAAGGTTTGTATGGAGAGATATATTAAACTTTCTCCTGACAGTTGTGGGGTTGTCAAACCCTGCCCTTCTGTTGCGTGTGGTTTTGTTTTTTGTTGTTGTTATTGATTGTGTTTTTTTGTTGGTTTATTTTGAGGCCATAGTATTTGGAGCACATATGTTGAAAACTTTTGTGTATAACGTGTTGGTTGGTTTTGTTGCCATCTCTGTCCCTAAAATATCTTTTGTTTTTGTTGGTTATTTTAAGTGGTAATGTCACGTCTTCATTTATAAAATATTTTTGCCTAGTCTGTCTTTTTCTAGTCTCTTTATGGCAAGTCTTTCTGCGTCACAATTTTTTTTTACAGTAAGTAGATCCTCAAGGAGAATTCTTTGAAAACTGACCTAGCATGGGACCTGTTTAGTGTGTGTGTGTGTGTGTGTGTGTAGAAAGTTCTGCCCAGTGACCCCTGGGTGTGAAACAGAGTTTATACCGGCAGACCTCATGAGGTTTGGGACATGGAGCCCCAGGGAAGAGAACTTTGATTCATCCAGTCCCGTGTTGGACAGTGCTGCTGGGGACATCACAGTAACCTGTTAACCATGACAGATCTGGCCCTTCCTCCCTCCCTCTTCCCCAGGGCTCACAGTCATTCCTGGACAGTGATCACCCAAAATGGGGTGGTCGGGACAAGGAAAGTCTGAGCCCCCCTCTTTGGGCAAGTGAGGGGTTCCCCTGAAGAGAGTTCAGGAAAAGTGTCTCTGTTAAAGTTACCTTTGAGCAAAGACCCAATGAAATAAGGAATGGAGCCATGTGGAGAACTGGGGGGAAACATTCCAGTCAGTGGCAAAGCAAATGCAAAGATCGTGGAAGGGAAGATCTTGGTCACCTTGAGGAATAGGTAGCAAGGCCAGTGTGGGGGCGGGCCCAGAGGTGGAGCTGGACTTAGCCTGGGGGGTGGTTCTCGCTTCTTGGAGGAGATGGCTAAGCTGAAACCCCACAGAACCTATAGTGAAACAACATAGCTCAGAGATCTGGAATCAGGGTCCCTGGTTCCTGTCCTGCTCCAACTCACACAGTTCTGTGTGACTTTGGACCGGTTAGATGCCCTGTCCTGCCTCAGTTTCTTCATCCCTACATAAGTAGGGATGATAACGGCTCCTACTGATGATTCTGACTAGGCCCAAAGGATTCTGACAATTCTGTTTGCCAGATCAGGCGCTCACCTACTCCAAGGATCCTGGACAAATGGGGAGGGATTTCCCAGGGGCATTTGGGAGCCAGGCAGGCTCTGAGCAGGTTAGCTCTCGCCAACCTGGGCATTTCATGTTCTTTTCTTGTACAAAGTTTAGGTCGGATTTGAAGCAGCCTGGCTGGAAAGGCTGCGATTAGAAGTCTATTTGGCTGCACGGCCTGAGCCTTGAATGCCAAGCCCAGAGGCGTGCCTCAGGGCTGTGGGAGCCGCACAGTGTTCTGCTCATTTGTTTCTCGGGGCGATCCAGCCCCCCCACAGGAAATCTCGGTGCCCAGGGTTCCCAACCAAAGCTGAGCACTCAGATCTCTCTGCCTTCACCATTCCGCCCTAGAGTCTCCATTCTTCAGTTGTTTGGCTCTTTAAATCCCGGCTGTCAATCTGGGCTTCTGTTTAGAGGGAATGTCATATATTTTAAGCCTCTCCTAGAGTGCCGCAGTCTCTGTCTTGGTCTTGTGCCTCCGTTTTACGAGAAGTTGGGAATTGTTACACACTCTCTTACACACAGCTGTTTCCACACCCACCTCGTCACCTCTCGCCTACTCCTCCCTTTTTCGAAGTTGGGCCGCTTCGCCAAGACTTCCCTTATATGGGCACGGCCCCGAACGGCAGGCGCCCATTGGCTGGGGGCGTCACGCGTGTTTCTGTCAACAAAGGGGCGGAGGGAAGCCAGCACCGCCTGCCTGCCTGCGCGCCAGGCTGAAGGGTTGGAGCGAGGGGGTGGGCCCGCCTGCTTATGGTATGCGCATGCGTGTGTGGCACCACCCTCTTGCCTCGATGGGGCGGGCCTCACAGTTGGCCGTTTGGGGGTGTGTGTCTACATTTAAGATTCCCTCCATGCGGGTGGTGGTGTAAGGGAGGGTGGGGGGGCAAGGAGTTGGGGGGGCGGTTACAAAACGTGTGGGTTCCCTTTGCATTTAAGCGCTACTTGAGGGGAGTGTTTGAGTGGGGTTGTACTTGCACTTACTTGAATTTGGGATTGGGATTTGGACACTTCCTGTAACATGGAAGTTTGGGGTGAACCGGAGGGGTCTCGGTGGTAGGGGTCCTCTATAAGATTTGGGGAGCTAGCGAAGCTACTTAGAAGCAGAGTAAAGAATGTGAGCATACTAAGTGTGGAGCCAATTCAGTATCACTTTTGGAGGCAAAATGCTTGGGCTTTGGTCAGCCTCAGCTTCATCCCACCTGTCTGACTCCAGACTCAGGAATCAGCCTCTCTGTGCCTCAACCAGAAACAGGGTTAATAACGCTACCTGCTTCCTAGGACCTGGGAGCATTAGCAGGAATTCTTAGAACTACCTAGTGCGTTCCCAGTGAACCTGAATCAGCATGAGTCTGCTATTACAACATTTCTGAGGCTTGTTTGGGAGTATTTTAAGGACTCTTTTGGCTTTGAGAAATGGATGATTTGAGATTGTAGGTGTTAGGGAGCTTTTGTATGTTAGTTCTTTTGTGGTTGGAGACTTTTACAGAATTAGGCAATATATGTGATTATAGGATTTCAGGAAACTGGTCTTGGGGGCATCTGTGAGGTTGGCACATTGCCATGTGTCGGTTTTTGGAGACGTCGGACTTGTGAGGGGTTGGTTAAGATTGGGGCCTTCTGGGCTGGAGGGGATATTTTTAGGCTTGGGATGTTAAAAGTAGGATTTGAAAGAGTCTGGAAATTTGGGGGGGTGGCATTGAGATTCTGGAGATAAGGGTAGGGTTTGACTGGGGGTTTTCAGAAGGTGGCCCAGAATGAGAGCATGTTTAGAGAATGGTCTTTCCTGTGTCCTTTCTATTCTGGGTGTTTAGATGCATCTGAATGGATTGTTGGTAAACTGAGCCTTCTGTAAGAGCTGTGTGGTTGGGTTTGTTGTTGTTTGTTTTGTTTTAAGCAAGGAATTGGGGGTTGTAAGGATTTGAAGGGAAGGTGCGATTAGGGATTATGGGGGATAAAGTTTTTTAGGATTAGGGCTATTACTGGTGTTTAGAGGCTATCTGGATTTTGAATGGGATTCATGTCTACAGGACCATGAAGTAAATGGGGGTATGTAGATTTGTCTGAACTACAGGGAGAGGCAAACTTTTTGCACAGATGATGAGTAGATGAGTATTTTATTGTTCATTATCTCTGCAGGTCATCTGTTGTCTGTTGTAGCTACTCAACTCTGTCACTGCAGCATGCAAGCAGCCATAAACAGAGGAGCACGTTTCAATAAAACTTTATTTGCAAAGACAGTAGTGGGCCAGATTTGACTCTCTTGCCTTAGTGTGCTAGGTAAGACTGCTACCAGCTCTACCTCCCATCCTAGGCTGTAGGCTCGTGGAGGGCTCAAGGCCTGGAGGCTATTTTGGTTTGGAGTTATCTGGAGGGGAATGAGCCTGGGAGACTGAGACTCTGGAATAGACTGCCTCCAGCGGAATATAGTCAAGTGGGGCTGTGTAGCAAAGTGGTCCACTCCATCAGCTCATGCACACACAAGTTGTTGTAAAATAAAATGACCATTACTGAGTAAACCCTGAATGGAGAAATCCAGAAACTAAGTTTGAGGACCTGGTTTTGTGCTATATATGCCTTCCCTGCTCTGAGGCTCAGTTTCCCTGGTTGCAATTTAAGGAGGAAGCAGGACTGTAGCAGGTCTTAGCCTGGGGTGCGGGCTGTGCTTTGGGGAATTCCCTGCACAGGCATTTTTCTGGGGCAGGACTCACATCTTTTAGAGATTTTCAAAGAGCCCAACAAAAGTGCAGAGACGGTTTCTTCAGTGCCTGTCTGGCTCTGACCTCAGATTTTCTTCCCCCGCCCAGCCCACCTCGTTCCTCCCTCCGTGGGCTCAAGCAGCTGGAGCTATGGGCAGGGCTGGGAATTCTTGTCTTTTCAGGAACTGGCTACTGAGTGAGCAAATAGAAAAAAGAGGAGCTGTCTGGCAGTTGGTACTTGCACTTAAGATTAAAGGTTATGGCCGCAGGAGGGCTGCGGATGGTGAGTGAAGGCAGCCGGGCAGTGACGTTTGAGACTTAGGCATGGTGTTGGCGCCCCGCTTTGGGTGAAAGAGCAGGCACAGCCCCTCTGCGTCCCTCCATGTGCTCACTGGTGGGGTGGGAATTGAGTCCTGGGTGATCTGCCCCTGCGGGAGAGGTTAAGGCCAGGGAGACCTTGGGCGGGCTGGCAAATCCCCCCAGTGCCCCAACCTCCTCTTCCTGTCTCCAGGTAGCCAGTGCAGCTCCCCACCAGCCAGGTCCTGAGATTCGGTGAATCCCCGGCTTGTCTGCCACCATCCCCCAGAATGGACCGTGGTAGCCTCCTGCCCTTCCAGCTGTGGTGCCCCAGGCCCTTTGGCACCTACTCACAAAACCAGCCGCGCCCACCTTCCGCAGCTCTCAAACCCGCAGCCTGCCCTGAGCCGGGCAGTGGGGCTGAGCCAGACCACGGAGCTGCCCTCTCGGAGAACACACCGCCCACCTTGGCCGCGGAGGCCCCTGCCTCCCAGCCCGCCCCGCTTCTGTCCGCAGCAGCCGCCGGCGACGAGGGCCGCGTCCTGCTGGACACGTGGTATGTCATTAAGCCCGGGAACACGAAGGAGAAGGTGGCCTTCTTTGTGGCCCACCAGTGTGGTGGGAGCAGCCGGGCCAGCTCCATGAAGGTCAAGGGGCACTGGGGCAGTGACAGCTCCAAGGCCAAGCGGAGAAGGCGCTGTCTGGAGTCGACGAAGGCCCCACCGGACCCAGGGGGCCGGGAGGGGTCCCCTGCTGCTGAGGGGGCCCCAGCCTCAGTGGGTGAGGACGTGGACCTGCTCTCCGTGGCAGAGATGGTGGCCTTGGTGGAACAGCGGGCTGCCCTGGCCCTACAGAACTACCCGCGCCCCGGCACCCCAGCGCCCGTGGTCTTCGTGTCAGCTGAGCAGGGTGGACCCGCCAAGGGGCTGGGGTCTGAGCGGCGGTCGGGCGGCGGGGACTGCAGCCGGGTGGCCGAGGCGGTGGCCCATTTTGAGGCCCAGAGAGACAACCCTCCCGCCAAAGGCCTGCGCAAAGAGGAGCGGCCCGGGCCAGGCCCTGGGGAGGTGCGTATTGCCTTCCGGATCTCCAACGGCCGGGAGCCTCGGGCCCCGGATGGCAGCTTGCCCAATGGGAGTGGGGGCCGGCCCGGTTGTGCCTACCCTGGCAGTCCAGGGCCCGGGACCCGAGCCAAGGACAAGATCACCTGTGACCTGTACCAGCTCATCAGCCCCTCCCGGGACGCGCTCCCCAGCAACGTGGAGTTCCTGCTGGCCAGGGCTGATGAAGCCAGCGAGGCTGAGGCCCCCGCCCAGACCAGGCCCGAGGACACTCCCCCAGCGCCCCCTCCGCCCCCTGCCCGGGACTGCGGGGCCTCGGGCTTCCACGTGGACGTGGTGGTGACGGGCGTGGTGGACGAGTGCATCTTCTTCGGCAAGGACGGCACCAAGAACGTGAAGGAGGAGACCGTGTGCCTGACGGTCAGCCCCGAGGAGCCGCCCCCGCCGGGCCAGCTATTCTTCCTCCAGTCCCGGGGGCCCGATGGGCCGCCCGACCCCCCCCCAGCCGACTCGCCGGCCGCGGCCCCAGGCCCGGACGAGGCGGAGGCAGCCGCGGACACCTCCCTGTGCCGCCTGTACCGGCATGTGTCCCACGACTTCCTGGAGATCCGCTTCAAGATCCAGCGGCTGCTGGAGCCGCGGCAGTACATGCTGCTGCTGCCGGAGCACGTGCTGGTCAAGATCTTCAGCTTCCTGCCCACACGCGCGCTGGCGGCCCTCAAGTGCACCTGCCACCACTTCAAGGGCGTCATCGAGGCGTTCGGCGTGCGCGCCACGGACTCGCGCTGGAGCCGAGACCCGCTCTACCGCGATGACCCCTGCAAGCAGTGCCGCAAGAGGTACGAGAAGGGTGACGTGTCGCTCTGCCGCTGGCACCCCAAGCCCTACCACCACGACCTGCCTTACGGACGCTCCTACTGGATGTGCTGCCGCCGAGCGGATCGCGAGACGCCCGGCTGCCGCCTGGGGCTTCACGACAACAACTGGGTGCTGCCCTGCCATGGGCCGGGCGCGGGCGTGGGCGCCGGCGGGGGCGGGGGCCGCGCTGGCCGTGAGGAGGGGAGGTGAAGCCGGGGGAGGGGGGGGGAGAGCCCGCCGTGCCCACTCCCACCCCCTCCCCTGGGAGCCGAGCGCCTGAACCCCAGTCCTGCCGTGCTCACCCCTCCCCCAAGAACTGAGATGTTCAGGGGGGTGACCCAAGAAGGCACTCTGACGCGCACCCCCAATTGGTTTTCTACTCTGCAGACCCAGGGGCATGGACCCTCGAGGAGGGTGTTTTTTATCAGCATCTCAATTCCTTCTCCGTTCAGCCTGTACCCTCTCTGCCCCTCCTTTACCAGGCCCGCAGGGAGCTGACGGCAGCTAATTTTAGTACTACTTAAGGGTCTCCCCATTCGGGCCCCCTCTGCTCACTCCCCCAGCTCTCTCTGGCGCTGATTTTCTCCCAAGAGGCTGCATCCCCAAAGTCGGTACCTGTCCACCTAATGTACCATGCCAGGGCTCACCTCCTCATGAATTGGGGGCCACTGGGTCACGAATCGAATTCAGCACGTTTCATGGCGGCCTGCCATTTCTAGATGTTTTCCCCATTAAAATAAAAATCACTGTTTCTTCTTACAAGCTACCAGTCTCTCCACTTCCCCTAAGGGGAAGAGAAAAGAAAGAGTATAGAAATACCCCTCCTCCCATTATTTAAGCTATTGCTCTCACTCTCCCCCACCCCCAAAAAAAGCTGTGAAGCCCTCTGCCTCGCTTTGACAGCGTGGGGGGGCCGGTGGGCAGGGACTGTGGGTTTGAAATTCTGGGTTTCACCTTCCATTCTGGGTACTTGTTCAGGCACAGGGTCCCTTCTCCCCAAGCCACCTGTGTTTCTTTAGAACCCTCTGGGCAAGCAGACCTTTGTTTTCAGGCCGTTTGCTCGGGGGTGTTTTTATTTGTTCTGTTCGGGTTTTTTGTTTTTTCACCGTTGTGGTTCTGAAAGCTTCTAGAGTGTGGCATCTGACCAGTTTTGAATTGGTCCTTTCTATAAAATCAATATTTATGAACCTGGGCCCAGACTGGTTTGTGTGTTGTTCAGGGAAGGAGGTTTGGGAGAGGGGAGAATCGTGGGATGGAGCAAAGTTGAGCAGGAAGACTCAAGCTGAGATTATTTTTTAATTTCTTCATCTGTGGCAGTTTGGATTCAAATTCTCAAAGTAATCGTAGCTTACACAGTGTAGTTTTTATTCAGGTGACCGGTGTGCGACAGGTGGCAGTGCCCGAAGTCACCCGGAACCGGGGCCCCTCCACGCTCAATTCAGGACACACTAAGGCAGAAATGTAAGGAAAAGAGCTTGGGGCCCTGCCGCCAGTTTTCACTCTGAGGGTGTTTGCTGACGTGGACAACTTGGGTCTCCTATTTTTGTCTCCCCGGGATGAGCAGGCGGAAGCCACGCCAAAGCCCACCAAGGTGAGCAGCCACGGGAGCTGGGATCCCGCTGACGTGCAGGCTCAGGTAAGGCTGGCCCAGAAGCCTGCACAAGGAGTGTTCTGAACTGAGGGGAGCACCAGGCCAAAGGGAAGGGAAAAAGTGGACCCTGAGAATTTGGGGTCCCAGGCTGGCCTTGCCTCAGGTCCGCAGCGGGTTTGTATTGCCTGTGCGCTTCTAGCGGGGCTGTGGGCAGAAACTGACAAATCAAGTCTGGCAGAGAGAACTGGCACCTAGAATCCTCCACAGTTTTCAGATGGCCATACAAACACGGAAGTAAAGCAGCCTGAGCCAGCCAGACCCCAGTGAAGGCTTCAGACGGTAAGACCACCCGTCATGGATTTTTTCTTTAATATTTATTTTAAAAAATTTATTTATACATTCAAGAACTGGGGTACAGGCTAGAGGTGCGAGGTAGGGTGTGTGTGTGAGAGAATTCACCAGAGACAGTAGGGAACAGAACAGGCGAATGGACAGAAATCCACTGCTGAGGGGAGCAGGGGGCGAGGCAGGAGAGGTCTGCTGCACCATGTGGGTCCGCTCTCTGGCTGAAGATTGAACTCAGGCAGCAGATAGCTTCATAGTGCTGAGACTCAACCTCTGTGCCACCAGGGAGGCCCAGTCAAGAAAACTTGCAGGGAAGCCAGGACTAAAAGGTGGCCTAGCAGATATGAAAGAACCCACACACATACTGGAAGTGAAAATTCCATGTCTGAACTAAGCAGCAAATTAGACATAAATGAAGATTTATTGAAATAGAAAGTAGGTCTGAAGAGTAGTACAGAGACGCCCCCCCCAAAAAAATAAAAACAAAACATAAAAGATTATGGACATGGAGAGAGTCTGAGGCCCTTCATTGGAGTTCTAGCATCAGAAGGGATGGTGCAGAGGTAATACTTAAACACACGATGGTTGTGAGTCCCATACTGTGAAACGACACCACTAAGCCCAACGAGCCAGGCAATTCAAAGAGATGTGCACCTGCCACACTGCAGCGAGGGCTTTGCGTGAAACTTGGCAGGTGGCGTCTCTAAGACTTGGTTCCATCTGAACAACGAGAATCCTGGCAGTTCCCCGAAAGACTGATGTGCACGACGTCACATCCAGATCACTTGACACTGCTCATCACGTAACCAAGTGACCCCTCCGTCATTCGGAGCTGGGGAGCCGGGGGGCAAGTTTGGGGAGATGAAGAAAACACTTTACCTAGCACCACAGCCTCATCTGTAAAATGGAATGAATAATCTGTCCAAATTCAAGTGGAAGTACGCATCGGTCCCTGCCCAGTGCCTTCAACCGGCGTGTCCTGCGGGGGGTGCATAAGGGCCAGGCGTGGAGCTGAACACAGAGCCTTCCCTCTCCAGAGATCACGGTCTTGCTGTTTCTGGGAGCCCAGGGCAGAGGGTGCCTTGACCCCATGTCCCTGAGGCTGACCACTGTCAACCTCCCTCTGATCTCCGGACTCCTGTCAGCCTCCCCTCTAAGAAGCCATTCGTGTCCCTGCCCCCGCCCCTCTTGCCTGCAGCCAGTCTCAGGAGCGGCCGCTTTTGGTCATCGACCTGTTGGTCCAGCCTATGTTACTTGGCGAGGTAGGGCAGGGCGTTAGCCCGGCTGCGGGAGGGACTGCGTGCTGTGAACAACTACTTCCTAATTCTCAGCTTCGGCTGGCAAAACGCAGCCACACTGGACCTGGCTCAGGCTCCTGGGCGGTGGAGGGGTGCAGGGGCTAAGTGAGCTGGTGTGTGCACAGCGGGTCCTGGCTCGTGTCAGCGGCTGTGGCAGGTGAACCAGGGACCTTTTCCAGCTGATACTCCCATCGGATACCCTGAGTCTCGGCCGTGATCCTCCTGAGGCTGCAGCTTGGAGTTGGCCCGGAAGGTCGATGCGCACCCTCACTACTTAATGACCCCCCAGCCTGGCCTGGCACACTGCTGCCGGCCAAGTCTCCATCAGCCACACAACCAGCAGGCACAAAGCACAGGTAGGACGCCCGTCTATGACGTTTCCTGAGCAGCCGTGAGTGTGCCAAACTGTTCAAGGACAGCGTGCCCCAAGCACTGCTCAGCCTTCTGACTCAGTGGGCCTGGGGGCCTGAGAATCTGCGTGTTTTAAATCAGCACCCCAGTTGAGTCCTGAAAGGTAGGAGGGTGAGGAAATGTTTGTAGTTACACCCACCAATGCACACGCGTGTCCACGGCTGAAAGGGAGGATGGTTTGGTGTAACTAGTTGGCAGGAATCTAGGCCGGCCTCGCCCGTCCTGAACACACGCGCGCGAAACTGTCCAAGTGCAGCGTTTCCCCAAGTATCTCCTGCGGTACCTTGTTCTCTGAGGCGCCTCCCCAGGGAAAGGTGCATACGTTGGGGAAACACTGCCTTCTCCCTCTTGACAGCGTACGGTGTACCATGAAGACGTTCAGCGTTTCACCCGCTTCTTTGGCCTGTGCCGGGTGCTCCCCTGAGTCCGCCGGACAGGCTAGAGGCCCAGATACTCAGCCAGGAACACAGCGAGGATGCGGCTCAGGTTCTGCACTGTGGGTCGGTGGAGGTTGGCCTCTGAGTCCTCGGGTGTGTGCCAGACGGAGGGGAAGGGCGTGGAGATGAGGTGGAGCACAGGGACCCCTGCAGGGCAGAGAGGAGCCCTCGGTCAGGCCCACGCTGACGTAGGAGCCAGGTCCCCAGGCTTTGCCTTAGCATGGATGGAGGAGACTCCATTCTGGTGCTTGAAAAATGATTTTAAGTGCGTGGGGTGCACATCAGATTAAAAATAGAGTCATTGCTACTGTTTTCCTAACACAAATGGGAGAAGCTCAAAATTTCATGGGCTGTGCAAAGACGAGAAGTGGGGGGCGATGTTGGCACCTCCTGCCACGTGTGTGTGTGATGGAGGCTTCGCGAGCGAGCACCACAGCCCAGTGCCTGGGAGCCGCTCCCACGCCTCTCCCTCTCGCTCCCTTTCCGGTGAGCACTCAGACCACCCCCCTACTCTATCCCACGTCACAGACACAGACCCCAGGGCCAGCAGGCAGAGCCACCTGCCTAAGGCCCCCAGGTCACAGCATAGCCAGAAACTGAACCGAGGGCGCCAGGCTCTGTTCGCGGCCCCTGTACTAAATCGATTCCCCGCCTCAGAGCGTTTCCTTCTGGGTCCATCCAGATTTGCTAAATCCCTACGCCTGCCCAGGGGCCCAGCAAGAGCGAGCCAGGCAGACGACGGCCTTCCTGTACCCTGACACCTGGCGCAGTACCTGCCTGATGCTCACTGAGGACTCGGGAAAGAAGGCCTGGTACGGGACGCATATTCGGTGGCTAGTAATAATAATAGACTGGAACATTTAAAAGCCGTCTGAGCACTCTGTTCAGCGCTGCATAAACAGGCGTTTTATACGCCTCCTCTTCGCCGCCCTGCCCTGCGATTATGGAAATACCTTTACACACGTGCATGCGTGTGTCCCTGTCTTCATTTTGCAGCAGCGAGTTTGGAGAGGGTAAGTAACATGCTTTCGTCAACTGGTGGGAACCCAGCCGCATCCAGTTCTAAAACCTACGTTCTGCCCCCTGCTACTTGATGTCTTTGACCTGGCTGCACCTCAGTGTCACCTGGGAGTTCTGTAGAAATAACTCAGAGGCCCAAGATGGCGTTTCAGTGGGCCTGAGATGTGTCTGGGCATTGTGGGGCCGTCTCAGGTGGTTCTGCCAGGGTCTCGACAGGCATGAGCTAGAAGAAGCTGCAGTCACTAGGCACGAGCAGAACTGCCTCCATTTCTTAACTGCCTGCTAGGTGCTGGGCCCTGGTCACCGTCTTTGCGTGTCTGCGTGCACCCAGTCCCCTCTGCGTGCTGCGTGAAGGTGGGGGTGGGGAGCGTGCTAAAGGAGAACAACTGAAACAAAGACGTTAAACAAGTTGCTATCGGTTCGCAGCTGGGGAAGCGGCCAGGACCAGGTACCGCCAGTGGCTTGGACAGACGCGCACGCAGCGGGTACCTCTGCGGAGGAAGGGGATGTGGTCGTCTTCCACAGAGCCGATGGGCTCCCCGGGCTGGAAGTACATCACTTCCTGGGGGTGAGACTGCAGCAGCTTCATCCGGTGCAGGCGCTTTTCTGGAGGTGGTGGGGGTTAGAGAGCAAAAGTCACCCCTCAGGGGTCAAAGGTTCCCCGCTCATAAGTTAGAGGAGGGCAGGAGGTCTCCAGGTAAGGCACCGATCCTCCCAACGGGAACGAACAAGGTTCCCAGGCTGGTCTCCCTGTGTCTAGGAGGCAGACACCGTCACTGTCACACCCACAGCTGGGGAGGAAATTGGGGCTGAGAGATGCAGCCACTTGCCTGAGTTCCTAAAGCTGTAAGGAGACCCGGGATTTGAACCCAGGGCGGTCCGACCAGTCAGTGCCTCGACCTCAGAGGGATCTATCTGTTCCTGCCCTCCTAGGTCCTCAGAGAGAGGCTAGGACGAAGGGGGAGGCTGCTTCACCTGGCCCTCCCTCCCCTTCCGCACCCCAGCCTAGTGCCAGCCGCCACCCAGCGCTTACCGATGCTCCTCAGCCGATGGAACCAGCGGGCCGTGCGAGGGAAGTGACTGTAGAAGGTCGGATTGGGGGCCCCCAGGAGGTCAAGAAGCAGAAAGAGCTCCTAGGGAGGAAGGCGGGTCTGGAGCCACCAGGCAGGCCGCTGCCACCTCATGCCCCCCCCTCCCCTGCCAGAACCCGGGGGCCCTGGTCTTACGATAGCCTGGATCCTGGTGGGGCCGGGACTGTGGGGCAGAGACTCCATGAGCTGGGCCAGATGCCGGGAGCCGTACAGGGAGTCCTTGGGTCCCCACTCCTTCAGCGCCTCTTCACCGTCCAGGAAGAGAAGCTGCAGGGTCACAGGGGCTGCCTGCGGAGCCCGGGGGCAGGGCCAGCTCAGTGCCAGCCTCGACCCCGACCCACCCGCGTCTCCTGCCCGCCTGCCCAATATGCCTGCATGGCGGCAGCCTCTTGCTCGTCCAGGGTAGTGGCGGGGAGTACAGGCCGCAGAGTGCCTCGGTGCAAGCGCGGACTCCCCGGCCCCGTCGCCGAGTGCTCGGGGTGACTGACTAACATCCCAGAGCTTCACTTGTCTCCTCTGAATGGGGTTACTCACACTTGTTACCACAGGGTAGACTGGTCCAGGTCTAGCACAGTGCCTGGCCCCTATGAACTACATAAAGGTCCGCTCTGATCATTACTGCTCTTCCTCACACTGTTTAGTGGAGCGAGCCACGAGTAAATAGAGATGAATATTTATACACACGGTGAGGTGCAGCTGAGACAAATGCTTCCCAGAACTTGAGAGTCCTACAAAAGCATGGGGGGCGGGGGGCGGTGTGTGTTGAGCCTGGGGTGCATGTTGAATTTGCTGGGGTGGGGTGTGGATACTGGAGGTATGTAGACGTGGCAAAATGAAGCAGAGTGTTCCCAGGCAAGAAAGCAACGCAGAGCAAGGCCAGGGTGTGAGAAGGGACCAGAAAAGCCAGCAGGGGCCAGAGGAGGGAGGAGCACCAGGAGATCAGGCTTTTCATTTATCCCTGTTTTGATTGACAGCTTACTTTATGCCAAGGAATAATCTGGGCTCAGGGTATAAATAAAGCAGGAAACAAAAGCAGCCAAGTCTCTGATTAGAGGGAGCTTACTTGAGTTGTGGAGCCAGACACACCAGTCAAAGGAACAGAAAGCATGGGGTGCTGACAGGGAGCTATTTTAGGGTGGCTAGGAGGGCCTCTTTGAGGAGGTGACACTGGAGTGGGCACCTGATTGAGGTGTCGGGCAGAGAGCTGAGAAGAGACATCCTGGGCAGAGCAAACAGCAAGTGCAAGTGCCCTGAGGTCGTTCTCCAGGGAATACAGAAGAAGTGGGTGGCAGAACTGCAGTGAGCAAGGGGCAAAGGGAAAGACGAGAGGGGTCACAGGATGCACCTCAGGGGTCACCGAAAGTACCCTGGCTTATGCTGGGAAGGAGGTGGGAGCCACAGGAGGGTTTGGGGCAGCGGGGGGCAGGACTGCAGGAGGTGGAAAGACGTCTGTAGCCATGTGCGTAGAGTGGACCCAAGATCAGAGACACGGGGGGGGGGGTGGCGTGAACCAGGCAGAGGCAGCCTCCCCCCACCCCATGCCACTCCTCACCTGCTTCTTGGCCCTGCTCAGCTCCTGGTCGAGGGCGTGGGCCAGCTCCAGTAGCAGGGCACAAGGCACAGCTGAATCCGTGGCGCCCACAAAGGGGCCTGACCCAGATGGGAAGAGCTTGGAGTCGTAGTGGCAGGCAAGGGTGAGGTGACGGGCGGCCTCTGGGTCCAGCGTGGCCACCACGTTACCGAAGTTCAGCGGCCCCAGAGGTGTCGAGGCTGTGAAGGGGTCCAGCTCCACATGCCAGCCTGCTGTCAGGGTCCGCATCGTGGCCTCCAGGAACTAGTGGCAAGAGAGGCAGGAAGGTGGGGAGACTGGGGAAGAGGTCAGAGGAGGGCCAATGACCTGAGCCTCACAGAGCAGTTACTCTGTAACTGCAGCGCTTTAAACTCTGGTTTAGATTATTCCCTCAGCACACTTCGGAGTGCCCACGGAGTGCCGGCAGGGTGTGGCCCTGCTGTGTGCCAAGCCCTGTTTTCTACCCCTGTGGGGCAGAGACTGTCAAAGACTCCATTTTGCAGATGAGGAAAGTGAGAAACAGCTGAAGAAACAAGTCCAAGGTTACAATCTGAGTGACCAGAGCTGGGTTTGAACCCAAGCAGTGTTCAAATGACTCTCCATGTTTTCTGGGAGGTGACATACAGATGACCCAGGACCATTTCTGGACCCAACCTGTTTGGGTTGAAACCTAGATCCTCCATAAATTTTCTCTGGGATTTGGGCAAAATGCCAGGCTCTTGTGAGCTTCAGTTTACACATCTGCACCATGAAGAGCTTGGAGCCCACCTCACGGAGCCTTTTGCTTGAGTCTAAACCATAGTAAGTTTCCAGTGGGGCAGGACAGAGGGTGGCACAGCCTGGTGGTTACCAGCGTGGGGTCCTAGGAGATTAGCCCAGCTCTGCTTCCTAGTTGCTTTGGGATCTTGGGCAGAATGTCTGTTTACTATATCCTGGGAGGCTGGGGCGTCAGGTGGGGACGGTGGGACCCTTTACCTTTCTCACTTGAAGATTGCCAGTGCTGCCCGGATTCCGAACAACCAGCAGGGGGCGCAGATAAATGTTCCAGAGACGTTGTAGGTCCAGTTGCCCCACCACCTGCCGTAGTCGGGCTTCTGGGAGGCTCGCGACCAGTGGGATCTTGGGGGGGGGGGGGGATAGGATAGGGAAGAGGAAAGCAGAGCCTGAGGACAACCTCCATTCTGACCCTACCCCAGCTGCCATCGCCCTTAAGAGGCTCCAGTTGCTGTTTGCGATCGCGGCCTAAGCATCGGAGGTTTCCAGGATAAATTATAGACTCTGGATCCTTCCCCAAGTCCATGCAGTCCAGCCCACCCCGATCTAAGAGGGGAAACAGCGGCCCAGCGATAGGAAGGGGCTCCTCCAAATAGTTAACAGAACTCTCAATCTTATTCGTCTGGCCCCTTCCTCTTAAGGAGCTACTATTACAAAACAAGCCCGAAGCCTCCCTCGGCTGGCAAGGGGCATGGGCTCTAAACACAAAGACGGAGGCAGCTGCGGGTAGGGCCGTGAGAAAGCCACGTCAACCCAAGAACTGAAAAGGAGAAGTGGAGCACCAGAGCCCCCGCGGCGCCGCGTCCCCGCCCCTCCTCACTCGCAGCTCCTGGCCCGACGGCAGCCCATCTGTGCGGCGGTGCCAGCCGCTCCAAACGGTGTACAAGGCCGAGGTCACGGCCAGCGCCAGCAGCAGCACGGGGAACAGCTGCGTCCGCGGCAGCAGGCGGCGCTTGGGCTGTAAGGGTGTATCCAAGAGGCCGCGCTCCCCGAGCCGTAGCCGGGGCCGCCCGCGGCCTCCGGAACGCATGGCAGCTCCGGCCAGAAGCCGGCAGGGCACCGCGGACAGAGCTCAGGCCCAGCCAAGCCCCACCCCACAGAGTGGCCGGCCAGTGAGCACCGGGAGCTGCTGCCCCGTCCCAGCCCCCACGAGCAGCAAAGCCAATGGGGACTCCAGGCCGGAGGACACGCCTCGCGGTCTCCCGGGTTTGGGGGGTTGGCTCCACGAGCGTTGAGCAACCCCGAGCGGAGCGCGGAAAGAGTAAGCTCCGCCTCCACGGCCGGGGGAGCCAATGAGAAGCGCCTGGGCCTGGAAAACTTTCGACCTCCGGACGCAGGTCTACGCCCCTCCCGGCGGAGGCGAAGGATTGGCGGGTTCCAGGGCGGGAAAGTCAATTGACACGCCGGGGAACCGGCCGGCGGGTCTTGGCACAGCGTTTCCTCTCCCTCCTTCAACCCGTGCCGTTGCGCAGCGACATGGCTGGAGTCGATCAGCTTTCTCTTTCCCTCCATGGTGGTGATCGTGGGCCCCGGCCGGTTCTAAACGGGCTCCATCCCCCGCGCCCGGCTTTCAGCCCCCCGCGCCCCGGGACAGGAGGGGATCGCTGTGGCAACAGGCCACGCCCCCGCGGGCTGGCTGTGCGCACGCGCCCACGGAAGTGCGCCGCGGGAAGCGGAAGTCCCGCCTCTCGCGCCCGCTCTTCAAAGCCCGGAGCAACGCGGTGTGAGGACTGGAGTGACCCGGAGTGCAGCCACCGCCACCATGTGAGGCCGGGCGAGGCTGGGGCGGCGGGAGCGGGCTTGGAGCTGTAAATTTAGCTACTGGTGGGCGGGAGGGTGTGGCAGGGTTTTAGGTGAGCGGCTCTGGAATAGCTGGGAGCGGGCACGGGGCCCTGTGACGGCCCCCGAGTAGGGGAGAGGGGAGAGCAGCTAAAACATAACCGGCCCGGCACTCGTTGAGGTGGGTTTAAGGAGTGGCGGTTTTATGAAGAAGAACCTGGGAGAGGGGAGTGCGGACTGCGGAGCACGGCGTAAGCTATGGGGCTTAACCGCATCACTTGGTCTGGGGAAGGTTGGCTCTTCGGCCTTCCGGACGTTCACGGATAACGATTCACTCGAATAATTTTCCAGACTCAATTATTTATTGCGTGTTCGTGAAACAAGCCCTGCTTTAGACACACGGGATATGGGTGAATAACTGCCCTCTCCCATCACCCCGAAATCTGCTGCAGCCCATGGGGTGGGGAGAGACAGACAATAAACATAATGAATAAGCAGGAAAAGTGGACGGTGTTTTAGGTGACCAGGGCTAGGAATAAAGAGACGGTGGAGCAGGGCAGAAGATAACGGGGAAGGCCAGTTTCGAGAGACAGTAACTTAATAACTAGCACAGAAAGACACATTGAGACAGCAACACTTGAGCGAGGACCTGAAGAAAGAGAGTGAAGTTGGGGGTGGGGGAATGAGGTGCATTGCAAAAACTTGGGATTTTACTTTTTACACTGAGAGGGGGGAATGAAAGAGGTGACAGATGTTGGCATAACCCCTGGGACTACTCTGTGGCAAACAGAGTGTTGGGGAGCACTAGTGAATGCAGGGAGACAGTAAGCATTTAGGAGACTTATAGTGGGGCCCGCCCTGGTGGCGCAGTGGGTTAAGCAACGCACTATGAAGCAAACTGCAGCCACTGCAGCACGAGTTCGATCCCTGCTGCGGCCAGGGAGGTGACCCACGTGGCGTAGCAGACCTCTCCTGCCTTGCCCGCTGCTCCCCTGAGCAGTGTGTTTCTGTCAATCTGCCTGTTCTGCATCCTGCTCTGTCTGGTGGATTCTTTCACCACCCCCACACCTCTGGCCTGTACCTCAGTGTTTGTATGCATAAGTAAATAAATCTTTAAAAAAAAAAAAAAGGAGACTTATAGTGGAGGTTTACCCCAATTCTGGGTACATTCAAGGGACAGATGATGGGAATTGCTGGCAAATTGTAGGATATGAGGAATAGGAAGGGTCAAATTGACATCAGCTCAAAATGCTTAGAAGGATGGAGTTTGCCCCATGAAAATGAGGAAGGCTATGGATTGAGTAAGTTGGCATGGTCGGGATTTCTGGAGCTTAACTTAGGACAGGCAGAGCTGACGATGCCTGCTAGGCTTCTGGGCTGTGATGCTACTAAATAGGACTGAGCAAGAGGATGTGTGTTGGGGGAAGGTGGAGACAGTGGTCTCATGGCTGCCCAGGCTTCTCTCATCGATGGGTTCTGTGCTTGTCCACTCAGGAGCCTCCTCAATAAGCCCAAGAGTGAGATGACCCCAGAGGAACTGCAGAAGCGCGAGGAGGAAGAGTTCAACACGGGTCCGCTCTCTGTGCTCACACAGTCGGTCAAGAACAATACCCAAGTGCTCATCAACTGCCGAAACAACAAGAAGCTCCTGGGCCGTGTGAAGGCCTTCGACAGGTGAGTTCCTGGGTCTTGAGAGTTGGTCTGTCCGGGTTTGGGGAAGCAGCCCTAGCTCCTGTCTGAGAAGTCTGAATGAAAGGTGGCTCAGAAGTCTCGGACAGAAGCGTCTTAATATCCTAAGGTCTTGATGGTCTCATGGCCCCTCCACCTGTGAAGCAGAGTGGGCAGCTTCTGGGGAACCTCTTGGGGTTCATGTCCAAACTCTGCCTCTCAGCAGCCTGTGGCCTTTAGTAACTTTTTATCTCATCCTTACGTGGTCGTTGCAAAGATGGAAGATTTGAATATGTGCAAAGTGTAGTAAGGCACAGCAGGCATAAGTGACACACCGGCACGTAAATCACACGTCCTAAAGACAAGGGATATAAGTTCTATGATGAAAAGTAAAGCCAGGTAAGAGTGTGGCGTACTGGGGGGTTGTCTTCATCGGGGATAATTGGAGAGGCACCTCATCAGAAGAGGCACTGCCTGAGTGCTTCAGGCAGACCAAATAATCAAGTGAGCTTCCCTCAGGGGGCCTCAGTTCCCCTATCTAGAAAATGTACATCATAATAATACCCCTCATAGAACAGTTGTGAAGATTAAACCGTAGTCTGTGTGATGCTGCTTGACTCAGACCTAACAGGAGATACGCCCCCTAAACATACTAGGGGATTACAATTCTCACAGTAGTGTAGTGATACTCAATTCTAGAATGTTTTGCCAATAGCTGCTATGTGACCGTGGGCAAGTATTTTGTTCTCAGCCTCAGTTTCCTTTTGAGTAAATGGGACTAAGAACAGCAGAAAGTGCTGAGCAGGTGAGAGCAGATAGACTTGGATTTGAACACAGGCTGTGCCACTGCCAAAATCTATGACCTGCCACAATCCTGCTCCAGAGGCTGAATATAAGACTAGTGTTTACCTCCTGGAGGTGAGATACAGTGGAGACTGATGGGTTAAATTGCCCCAGTATCAGCCTCCCACCCCTCCATGTGGTGGAGAGGTGTCCTACCACACAGTCAGCTAACACCCACACGTCCACAGGCTCCTGGGTGGTTAGTTAACAGCTTTACTGAGGTGTACAGTTGGCCCTTGAACAATGTGGGGGTTAGGGACAAAGAGCCACCCCAACCCTAGTCCAGTGCACTTAGAGTTCCACTTAAAACTTTTTTTTTAAAGATTTATTTACTTATGCATACAAGAGCTGGGGTACAAGCCAGAGTCGCAGGAGGTAAGAGGAATCAGACAGAGTGGGGAGCAGAACAGGCAGACTGACCGAAACACACTGCTGAGAGGAGCAGCGGGCGAGGCAAGAGGGGTCTGCTATGCCATGTGGGTCCCCTCCCTGGCCAGCAGCAGGGATCGAATTCGTGCTGCAGTGGCTGCGGTTTGCTTCATAGTGCCTTGCTTAAGCCACTGCGCCACCAGGGAGGCCCTCCACTTAAAACTTGACTCCCCAAACACATTTGTTTTTTAAGATTATTTATTTATGCATACAAGAACTGGGATATGGGCCAGAGGTGTTGGGGGTAGTGAGAGGAGTCACCAGAGCCAGAGTGAGGAGCAGAACAGGCAGATCTACTGAAACACACTGCTGAGGGGAGCAGCGGGGAGACAGGAGATGTCTGCTGCGCCGTGTGGGTCAGCTCTCTGGCCGGGGATCAAACTCGTGCTGCGCCTCAACCCCTTGCGCCACCAGGGAGGCCCCCCATGACCTCCTTAACAACTGTGCTTTCTCCCGTCCCAGCTCTGGGTCCCTTTTTCCTGGTCTGTAGCCCTTTCCCTAAGCTTTTCTGCTTCTCACAGTAGCAACCATCACCTGACTGCACCACAGGACTCTTTGTTCACTTGTCCGGCGTTTCCCCTCACTAGAACACGCTCCAAGACGGGCAGGGGTCATCTCTTTTATTTCTTGCTATGTTCATTCCAAGTGTTTCAGTTCGCCTATCCAGGGTGCACCCCGGCACCCTGAGGATGGACAGAGCAGGACTAGAGGCATCACGTGGGGTCTCTGGCCAGGGGGCCTCAGGTTTCTGAGAAGAGCTTCTGTGCTGATGCCTGCAGAAGTACTCGGGAGCGTTGTGAACACAATCAGAGCCATTTTGTTTGCCTTTCCCGGTGCTCAGTCCTCTTCTAAGTACTGTATAAAAATGTGTTGCTTGTATGGGTTTATTTCATCTTCGCACCAGCCTGTGAGACGTCCCCACCATGAGTGTCTCCATTGTAGAGAGGAGAAAACTGAGGCACAAACGTGTGAGGTCTTTTGCCCACACCTCATCCTGTGGACTCGCGCGTAGAACCCTGGCCTGTGCTGGGGCCTGCGCCTTCCCCCCACGCCGCTACTGGAGGAGGGAGGCCGTACTTGCAGGAGAGATGTCAGAGGCTCCCCCTTACTCCGGTGCCTTTCTTCCCGCTGCCCCCACCAGGCACTGCAACATGGTGCTGGAGAACGTGAAGGAGATGTGGACGGAGGTTCCCAAGAGCGGCAAGGGCAAGAAGAAGTCTAAGCCGGTCAACAAGGACCGCTACATCTCCAAGATGTTCCTGCGCGGAGACTCGGTCATCGTGGTCCTCCGGAACCCCCTCATCGCCGGCAAGTAGGGCTCTCCTCGGCGCCTGAACGCACGCCCTCGTCCTGTGAACGCTAGCTGTTTTCTGATGGGAGTAATAAAGTCCAGTTTGTTTTTTTCCCCAGCGGCATCTGTCTGTTCTTGGGCTTGTGTGTGGGTGGACTCCAGGGAGAGGGGCAGCTGGTGCAGGCTGGGGCTCAGCATCCCCCGCAGGGGAAGAGGCCCCGCCTGACTGAACAGGTTGGCAGAGCTCTTGCTCTCTGGCTGCGTCGGTCTTTCCTAGCGTCTCACTCTCCTGCTTGCCGCTCTTAGAAGGCGCTCTCAGAAGTTCCTGCAGTCTTTTCTCCTCTGTTCGGTCAGCAGGCACAGTGAGGGTGCTGGCCTTGGCCTAGTTCAGACTGCCAGCACTCTGCACAGGCCTGTATTTGCCATTTCCAGAGGCAGGACTCAGGTGGTGTTGCTTCCCTGGGGCCTTCAGCTTCTGAGCCTGGGGCTTGCGGCCCTCCGGGTACAGTGGAATTACCCTTGAGGGAGTCTCTGTCCAACACAGGCTGCTAGACACGGGTGAGGGGTGGAAGCTGCCTGTTTCTGGGGGTGAAGCAAGATTTGGCTGGCTCTGACGAGTGCGCGGAACCCTCCCCGCCATGTCTGTTCTGTCCATGTCGGGGTCTCTGCTCCCTGGATGGGGCCGGGGGCTGTGCAGCTACCGGAGGTGACGGGGTCAGATGAGATGTGCTGGCACCTGGTGGGGGTGGCACAGCCTGACTTTCCATGTGTGCCCGTTAGTGCAGAGCCGAGACCATGCCCTGGGAGAAGTCAGGGCACCCCGGAACAGCAGTCTCGTGTCCACGTTTACATGGAACAGCTGTCCGTGGGGCAGAGGTTAGCGCGCGCCTGTTTTAGAGGCGAGACTCCTGAGGCGCAGAGATGGGACAGGACTCCTGGGGCCACCAGCTAGGACTGGTGGAGCCAGGCCCTCAGGAGCAGGATCTGCATCTGGGAAGTGCGGCTGTGGTACTGGCACAGGGACCGGCTCCTGGCCAGGAGGGACAGCCCCAACCAGGGGGCTACAGGTCATAACCTGGGTTGTAGTCACCTCCCCTGCTGCTCCCCCAGGAAGTGGGAGTTGATGGGCCAAGGATATGGGAATTATCATGATGGCCATTGTCCTGAGGAAACTGAGGCACAGGGGTGGGGGACTTACCCAAGTCACTCAGCTGATGAGTGGCTGAACTGAGATTTGGAGCAGGCTGCTGCTTGCCATGCTGACTTCCCAAGGAGTAGCCCTCGGGACCGTCTCTACACACAGGTCGTTTTAGTGGGAATGGGACACATGCAAGTCGTGAGCGTCAGGTCACGTGATCGTCCCTCTTGGGGTTTGGCAGGGGCACGGGTGGCTGAAGCCGAGTCACCTAGCCTCCCGCCACTCAGCCTCACCCTTCCCTGTACGGCCCACCCAGAAGACAGTTGTCTCATGCGTCATTTACCAGGACCTCCAAAGCCGCAAGGGGGCCCAGCAGGATCCCAAACTTGAAGGACCTAGAGTTCAGCTGCTCTGGGATACGTTGTCCAGGAAACTGGGGACGCCGAGAGAAATAACTGACAGCACCGAGGGCTAAGCTGGGTCTGTCTCATGAGGCCCGTAGGTTCGCTGGTGGCCCCGCAATGCCCAGTACTCCGGGGCTACTAGAAGGGTGGAGGTGTGCGCCCACCCTCACCCTGCTAGCATCGGCCGGGTGTGAGATTCCGGCTCTGAGGCCTGCCCTGAGTCCCCCAGTTTATAGCTAGGCACAGAATCCTGTCTGGGCCCCGGGACCGCTCACCTTTCTGTCTCCCCCCTCCCCTTGAGCTGCAGACCCCTACTCCTAGCTTCTTAGGTGCAAAGAGGACTCCAGGTGCTCCCACCCTGCTAGTGCTCCTCTCTCCACACCCACACCCGGCAATGGTCCTGACTTCTCCCCTGGCGTGCCTTCCTCGTGGTGACCCACCTGCAGATCTTCAGTTCTACCTTTAAAATAGCCCCAGAGCCCAACCCCTTCACACTCTTCCGTGACTGGCGCCCTGGCCCAGCCAGCCATCTCCTCACCAAGCTTCTGCTTTCCCCTCCCCACCCAGTGACCTGTCCCCTGCTCCTGAGATGCTCTTGCCCAGCTTCCTCTTAAGCCAGGCCCCTACCCGTTTCTCTCCATCTGTTGGTTCTGACGCAACACACTTCGCACTTCAGGCTGGAGAGGCCACATCTTCCTCAGATCCTTTCTGCCGCAGGGCCTTGCAGATGCTGTTCCTGCTGCCTACATAATGTCTTTTGTTCTCCCCAAAGCTGTTTTTTTCACTCAGGCAGGGCTTAAATGTCAACTCCTTGGATATACCTCCTGGAACCACCGTAGGTCCCTTCCCCTGCCTCCCCNAGGCAGGGCTTAAATGTCAACTCCTTGGATATACCTCCTGGAACCACCGTAGGTCCCTTCCCCTGCCCCCCCCCCCCCCCATTTTTCTTAAACTGTTCTGTCTTCAGGGTCTGTACCCCACTCTCACTTGTGATCTCTTGGACGACAGGGGCCTGGCTTGTTTCCCCTCCCCCCCATTTCCCCGGTGACCTCCACACCGGGCCTGGTACACAGGGTGCTCAAGTAACGCGTGCCAACCAGGGGGAGCATACACCACAATCCCCAGAATCCCCCTGCCTAGCAGAAACTCTCCGAGATGCGGCTGGGCTCATCTCCAGGCCTCGGGTGGGTCCCCGAGGACAGGGCGCGGCCGATGGGGACCTGTCCGGGTCCAGGGTCCGAGCCCTCGGGTAGCGTCCGCGAGGCGCGCTCCGAGGCCTGGCGCTGCTCCTCGCCCAGGCTGCGGCGCAGGCGGCAGCGGTGCCAGCCTCGGCGGATCTCAGACTGCACCTGCGAGGGTACGGCTCTCAGAGGCTGGCGCGGCGCGCCGCTCCCGCGCGGCCGCCAGAGGGCGCAGGTGCGGGCCGGCTGTCCCTACCTCCTTGTTGATGAAGCAGTAGAGCACGCTGACCAGGAAGCCCTGCAGAGAAGGCTGGGCGTCAAATCCTGGTGGGGGTGGGGGGGCATAAGTATCCCCTTAGTGGTCTCAGAGTTCCCTCAGGCCCCAAACTATCTCAGCTGCTGCCACTCCAGTCCTAGACTGTCACAGTCACCTCCAGCTCGGCTCCCGGCTTCCCCTTTGCCCTCACAGGCCCGCTGAGCCATCAGGGCCTGTGGTTAAGGGCTGGAGGTTAAGAACAGGGGACCCCAAAAGTAGCTGCCTGGAAGTGACAACCTCTTCTGCACTTGGGCAAGCTGCTTGACACTATGCCTCAGTTTCGTCATCTTATATAACCTTATATATATTAATATAGTTATGTATATTACCATACCAATATATAGTGGTATATATACACTATATATTGATACCAATATATACCACTATATATTGTATATTAATATATATTATATATGACCTCATATACTGTATACTATATACAATATGCTATTTTATATCATACAACGTATACTATATAGTAGCATATACTATATATCACATACAATATATATTGTACATAATACATATAGTATATGTTAATATATAGTTATATGTTAAGATATAATATGCTAATGTATATTAAGTATATTTAAGAATTTGCTACATATGTCAATATATTTTATATATGAATTTAAATATAAATGTCTTAGCTATAATAATTACGTACGTGTGTTATTATGAAATGTTATGTTATCGTTACTTTCCTTGGTCCTGTTAAACAAACTGATGGGGTCCTGCTGCCCAGAGCCCCACAGTGGCTTCTACCCCCCAAGCCCTCACTTGGCACCAGGTTCTTCCTGGGCCCCTCACCTCTCTGTCCTGTCTCCTGTTGCTCCCATGACACCCCCCGTCCCCACCCCTGTTTCAGGCAGGCTGGCCTCCCTCTATCATGCCACATCCTCTCTTCCGCCTCAGGCATCTTGTCTCTTGCCCTGACATTTCTCTTCCTGAAACATGTCCCCCAAATACCCACCTGTTCCCTCACCATTGGGCCTTGCCCCAATGTCTTCTCAGGGAGGACTCCCCTCCCTCTGCCCTTCGCTGTCTACCCCTCACCTCTATTTTCTGCCTCCCCCCGCCCCTTGGCACATGGCACCATCTGACGTCCCGTGTGTCTTAACTGCGTGGCACATTGGGTGTGTGTCTCTCCTGCTCAGGAGGGGCCATTTGGTTCTTAGTGCTGTGCCCACAGTAAGCCTGGGAAGGTGCTTATTAGCACCCAGTAATGTTCGCCAAACCTAATGAGTGGACAGCTTTGTGAGGTGAAACTGGTGTTGTCCGTATGTTAGTGGTAACAAAACTGAGGTCCAACAAGGTAAGCAAGGTGGGGATTAGGGTCAAGAACAGTGCCGGTCTTAAATTTTGGGGTGTTACCTCACATTTTGCGCCTTAGGCACCTCACTTGCTCATCCTCGCTCAACCCTGTGACAAAGGCCACAGAACTGGGAGGTGACAGAAGTCAAATGTAGACCCAGTCCTGCCTGGCCTCAAAGCCTGCCTTCCCCCTTCCCCAGGAGGCAGCTGCCTGTCTCGGTACCCTGAAGCTTCCCCACCCAGAACAGCACTAGCTCAGTATTTCCTGTAGAGTGCAGGAACACAGTCCCATCTCTACCACCCCCTCAGGGGCTGCGCCAGAGGGTGATTAGTCTCCTGCCTCTCTAGTCTGAAAGACCCCAGGTTGAGGGTGTACCCCCTACACCCTGTTTTGAGCACCTGGAAGGAGCTGAGGAAGATCTCAAAGGCAAGCTTGGCAAAACGCAGGGTCCCCCGGGCCTGTTCCTCTGTCACAGGAGCAAACACCATCTCGTGGACCCCCAGCAGAGGCACCAGTGTCAGCGTGGAGCGGGCCAATCTGTGGGTAGAGGATGGGAGTGGGCCTGTGGCCCCAGGTCCCTCATTTTGAAGTGGGCCCCCATCAACCTCTCTCACCTCAACCGGTAGTCAGGGCAGCGCATCTGTCTCGTCCTCAGCTTTGAAACAAGGATGCCAAGAATACGAATAAAGATGAGGAAGTTAATCTGCAGGGAGATAGAGAAACTGAGCCAACCTGGATCCTGTCCCAGGAGGCAGAGGGTGGCACCCAGATTCCCATGAGGGGAAACCCCTGAGGACAGCCTGGAGGATGCAGGGTCGGCCATACCAAGATGGTAAGGAGTATAGGGGTACGAATGATCCACCAAATGGCCTTAACATCATTCCGTTCCCAGCACCTGAGGGTGGGGGAGTAGAGCTAAGAGAAAAATCCCAGAGTTCACCAGATCACGCGCTCTCCCGCCAGGCCCCGCCCATGTTCCTGAAAGCCACACCCACGTTCCTTCAAAGTCCCGCCGCCGCCCTGCCTCTGCCAGTAGTCCCCAAAGACCAAGCCACCTATTCCTTCAGACCCTACCCAGATCGCCTCCAAGCCCCTAGTCACCATCAGACACTTCCCCATATTTCCATCACGCCCCGCCCACAAACCCCAAAGCCCCGCCCACCTCCCGGACCCCCACCCCCAAGCCCCACAACTCACTGCGTGTTCTCGTACAGGTACCTGACGATCACCCACGGGATGACAAAAAGCCCGGGGGCCCCTGTGCAGACCCCGACCCCCACCCCCCACCCCGCCGCAGCTGTCAGCGCACGCGCACAGGCACCGCCAAGCCCAAGACCCAAGGAATTCTCCCGCCAGGGTGGGGAGGCAGAGGCTGGAGAGGGGAGGAGCCGACCAGGTCAGTCAGGGGATGGTGGGCAGTGGCGCGCTGGGCTGGGCTGGGAACAGGGTCAGGGCTCACCCCAGCCAAAGAGCAGGTAGCAGTGGAAGTGGCCCCCCTCGGAGCCCCCCACCAGCACCAGCAGGCTGTGCAGGTAAACGCCTTCTACCAGGAGCCACGTGTAGTTGGCACCCACACAGTACTGGGTCACGACCTGGGCCGTGCGGCAGGCAGCGGAGGCCTAGGGGGTGCCAGAGGGAGGGCAAGCGCTGGAGGTAGGAACAGGTAGTCAGGGACCCCAGGGTGTTCCAGGCCTTCCTCCACCTGGCTCCCTCCACCCCCATCTCTTGCCATCAAAAGAAAACCCCTCGTACTCTGTGTCACCAAAGGACAGCACTTGTGCCGGGTCTCTCTCTTCCCAGATCTGAATTTTCCCTCTCTCACCTCAGTATCTTCGTCTTGCTGATGCGGTATCTTCTGCCTTGCTGGTGCAGTTCCTTCCCAGACCCGTAAGGGTATCCTCTCCCACCCCTCACCTAGGAACTGAGCTCAACTAACTGGTTTCTCTCTCACGGCCCCGCCCCTCCCACCAGCACATGACTCCCCTGCCTCCTGGCCCCTGTGTCTCTGGTGTGGCCCTGCTTGCAGGCCTGGCCCCAGCCCTGGTCTCCCCACCACTCTCCCAGCAACAAACTGGTATCTACCAAACCCTCCCTCGACCGTTCATTTCCTCCATCCTGTCACCACCTCGTCTCCAGCAGACAATTCTCTCATTGTTGGAAAAGTCCAAAGATGGGTGAGACGATGGAGAGAAGAAATGGAAACTTCCAATAAAGGACGTGATGGGGAGAATTCAATGCTGGGGAGGCTGAGCTGGGAGAGGTCAGGTGTTGAAGAGGTCAAGAGAAACAGCTGATAGGGGGCAGCACGGGGACTGGGAACCCACTGGCCCCCCCAGGGGAGGCAGCTTCCCAGCTGAGGAAGAGCAGGGTGAAGCGCACCTGGTTCCACAGGGTGGGGGCCTGGTCCCCAGGGGAGGGGTCCGGGGGAGGGAGCAGCCGGTCTCGGGTGAGGATGGCTGCCGCCCGCAGCATGAAGGACGTGAACAGGTTGATGTGGATGTAGTTTCGGGTGCAGCGCAGTCGCCTGGGGGGTATGGAAAGTCTGGGGACTCCTGGAGACCCGCCCTTGGCCTCTTAGAGCTCCTTGGACCACCTCCAGCCCTTTGCACAGAACCACCGCCAGATGCTCCTTGCTGGTGGAGCCCGGGCCCCCCTCTTATGGGGAAACTGAGCCCAGCCTCAGGGGTTAGGGACCCCACCTGAAGAAAGTCAAGATGAACAGGGCTAGCAGCAGCGTGGCAAGGGACAGGGAGTAGCCGACAGTGTACACGACCTGCAGCCTTTCCAAGATCAGCTTTTGGTCCTGGTGGGGGAAAGGAGGCCAGGAGAACAGAACTCAGCTCTCCCCTGAGGCCAGAAAGAGGCCAAAGGACATCTGTAGTTCCTGTCCAGCACCCTAGTTTTCTCTTGGGATCCACCTACCCATGTTTCACTGAGACTGACTCCTCCCCTCAGCCCCAAGACCAGCCAACCAGCATTCTCTCTCCACCCCCCCCCCCAACACTTGCGAGTGTGTGCAGGAACACATACAGACTGATTAGCTGAGTACACACATGACCCAAACTAGGCCAATGACAAGCCAAGCCTAGGACATTATGTTGGAACTATTGAGAATGAAGCTCAGTCTCCCTGAGTGTGTTTTGGTTGGTGCTAATGGGCACCACCTTTTCCACCCTGAAGAAAAGATGAGACTAGTACAGAGACAAACAGGGGCACAAATGGTGAGAAACAGAGATTCCCCACATCATTTGAGCACTCAGATCCAGCGGTGCCTGAAGCTATTGACTGGTATTTTTCAGTCACAGGGATCAATAAATACATTTTCTCCCTCAAGCAAGTTTGAGTTGAGTTTCTATTATCTGGCCCCCAAAGAGCAGTCTTGAACAAAAGATTCAGGTCACCCTGCGGCGACTGCTCCCCCACCTCTCCTCCCACATCGTAACTGGAATCCCTCACCTCTTCTTACCTGAAATGCCCCACTCTTCTCTGGGTTCTCACACTGGGAATGGTCTCTCCAAGGTCCCCACTGGCCATCAGCACCACACTGGCGGAGGACAAAGCCTGCAGCCACTGTGGGAAAACAGGGAGGGGGTCAGAGACACAGAAAGAGAAAAATGGAGACAGGAAGACAGACCCGAGACCACAGCGACAGCAAGAGCGAGCACCAAACATGACGATGATCGGCCTTACATAGCACTTCCGTGTGTTCGTTCCTTCATTGAAGTCTATGAAAGTCTGAACTGGTACTATAATCAACCACATTTTACAGAGGAGGAAACTGAGGCATGAAGAAATGAAAGTGGGATAGACCCCACAGCCAGTTAGGAGAGGAGACCAAGATGCCCAGAGACATGGACAGAGGAACGGCATGTGACGAGCCGAGTTCCAGCTGACCCATGCAAGACTGGCAGACAGACAGAAGGAGACACCCAGACAGGGAAGCCACAGACGGGGTGAGGTGAGCCACGTCAGGGGAGTGGTGTCAGGGACAAGGGTGTTTGGGGAAGGCCCGGGGCCGGGGGCACCTCACCATGGCTGTACCAGGGCAGGTACCAAGGGCAGGAAACGCGGGCAGTGGTGTTGGGCGCCGTGTAGTTCCAGCACACGTACATGTCGAAGGACCCATTACAGGCGAGGCCTGGGGGTGGGGGTGGGGCAACTGCAAGTGGATCCACTGCACAGGGCGCCAGGTGCTTCTGGGTGTTCACACGCAGTCCCTGGCCTCGCCAGCCCTTCTTGGTCTAGGCTCTGCTCCACCGCAGCTCTTCCCACTAGCCCAAGGCTCCTCCCACTACCCCGAGGCTCCTCCCACCTAGCCTCTTCCAGCTGCAGACTTTTCCCACTCTGCGAGGCTCCACCCCAACCCTCCCCCCTTTGACAGCTCAGGTCAGGACCCACCCAAGACTCCTCCCTTCCCAAACTTCTTCCCTCAAGTCCATGTCAAGCCCCAGTCTCCACTGCACTCAAATCTGCACTTCCCTGAGCCTACATCTATTTCTCTTTCAGATCCTGCCAGGCCAGCCGGCCTAGGCATGCCCCAAGACCACCCCTCTCTCTCTTACACACAACCCCTGCAGGTGTGACTACCCCAGGCACACCTGGGGGAGGCTCCACAGCCTGCAGTTTATCCTGGCACTTCATGCGGTACCGCACCCAGCGCTGGTACAGCTCCTCCGCCGTCTGCCCCTCAGAGTCTGTCTGTGAAAAGAAAGGTAGGAGCCCCCCACCTCAGCTCCCCGCAGGATGGTTCCCGTGGGCCAGAGACGCCCAGGGCTGTCCCCTTAGGCCCGCTAGTCCTGGGTGACTTAAAAGCTCTTCTAAGTCTTGAAGGGTGTCTAGAAACCTTCAGGGGAGCTACTGAGGGGACTGAAAACCTCCAGGAAAACTAGGGAAATCAGTACGAGACTCTGTGGGGGGTGGGCAAGAGGAAGGAATTGAATCTGGGCAAGAGGGCAGTCATCTCAGTTATCTCTGCAGTGGGCGAGACTTAAAACCCCCGCCAGCCCCCTCCAAGCCTCGCTCTCCTGTGGCTCCTTGGGTTCTCACCTCCACCCTGCGGAGCACACCCCCCCACACGGAGAGCAGCAGCAGCAGCCTCCAGGATACGGAGCTTCGCATGGTGAGTTCTGGGCGCCGGCAGGAGCTTCTGGCCTGGAGGGTCCAAGGGCAGAGTCAGGCTGGGGCTCCTGGATTTACACCTGAGGACTTGCAGGCAGCGCCCCCCACCCTCAACCGTGATGTGATGAACTGGGGGAGGGGGAAGGGTGCACGCATGATTCCCAGGCCACCCCTAAAGTTGCTCCAGCACAGCAGCAGCACAGGGGAAGGGGGTGTTTGCTGAGGGTGCCGCTGTCCTAGAGCTGTGCTGGGCGGAAGCGTGAATGTCACCGAGTCCAGACCTCGAGACTCTGAGGAACCTGCGAACGCCTTGCAGGAGAGGGACAGACACAGTCAGCCACAGCGGTGAGAGGACCCTCGGAGTCTCCAGATCGCAGAAACCCGATCTTAGAAAACCTTCCCTGCTGTGGATAAAGCCCAGGTTAGTGGATCAGCCCTCTTCCGAGGGGCGAGAGGTTGATACACCTGGATGCCTGGAAAATGGTCCAACCCCAAGGCCCCATCCCTCGCCAGCCACGCAGGGAAAAGGAGGCAGCAGGCTCCCGGCCTGGCCCACCAAGACAGCACAGTCAGTCACACAAGACAGACAGCGAGACACGCCAGAGATCAGCGCCCACAGACCGAGATGAGTGGGGCTAGGAGACAAAGGAGATAGAGACAGGAAGGGGGAGGAGATAGGGGTACAGAAGCAGAGCCACCTAGAGCTGAACAGAGATGGGGAGCCAAGGATAGACACAGACTGAGCCGAGGGACACAGAGACCGTCACAGGCTAAGAAACAGAACTAGGGACCCAGAGAGCTGAGGGCATCCGGGGACCAGGAACTGGCTGGAACTGGGGAACCCTCACCTGCCCCCAGCCTTGCTCTGGGTCTCTGGCTCCGGGCTGCTGCTGCTTTCTCTGTTGCCTGGGCTCTGAGGAGGTGACAGCCTGGGTGGTGGTGGGGGCGGGGCCAGGCAGGAACAGGAAGGGAAAGCTCTGGGGCTGAGACCCCAGCAGCAGGGGCTGGGGCCAGTCTCTCAAGAGCACTTGGCAGAGCAGTTAGGCGTGACCATCTTGCTGACAGCCCCCCAGAGCAGGGTCCCTCACCGGCCTGGGCTCCGTCCTCAGTCACGCACAGTGCCGTCCTCACAGAACTGACTCCTCGGGCTCACGCAGTGGCTCACTGACACTCACACCACAGAGACCAAGTCTCTCCCCCCGGCTGCACAACCCCCGCCAGCCCCCGCCCCCCACGCCACCAGCCACGCCCCCTCCAGTCCCTGAGGCCACGGTGCCTGCACACGCTCCCACAGTCACGTCCCGCGAGGCCAGGGCCAGCGTGTCTCGGCCGCGCTCAGCCCAGTGTCCGTCCGCACGGTCAGGGCACAGAGCAGTGGCTCAAGAGCGATGGTGGGCAGGAGCAGCACCCATGGCAACACGGTCCCCCAGAGTCCTGAATGCTTCAGGGGCGGCCTGACAGCCACGCCCATGCACACCTCACACACGGCTCACGCCCCCACGCGTCCCGCCTGGCCCACAGGCGCACCCGCCGCCGGGCGTCCGCGGTCTCATCACCGGCCTGCTCATGCAGACCCCGAGCCTCACCGGACACGGCACCCACACCACACACCACACACCCGAGTGCCGCTGCCTGGGCCGCACGCAGCCACACAAACCGTGGCCTCACAGGGTCCTGGGCAGGGTCCCCGCTGAGTCACACCCTTCTCAGTCTCCACTCCTGTCTCTCCCTTTATTCTAAAATGTGGGGGGACGACTTAGAACCTGAGTCCCAGATCTCAGCGTCCTTGCCCCCTTCGCTACAGCCACTGGCCCGCACACATTAATCATGCTATTAACATCGATGACCACACCTCCCCTGGGACCTGAGGGTGGGCCAGCGGCCAGTCTGCCCATTTTACAGAAGAGAAACTGAGACCCAGAGGCTCCAGGCAGGCGGGGAGTAAGGGGTGCCTGAGGTCAGGCAGCACAGGAAGGAGACTAGTTTAGGGGAGGGTTGAGGGGGACAACCTGGCTTCCAGGCCGCTGGCGCCTCCCTGCTCTCTGCCCCACTTTCCTGGCGCCCTCAGGGTCCTGGGAAAAGCTCAGCTCAGAGCAGAGAGGGTCTGAGATGGCTCAGCACCTCTGGAAGAGAGGGGCTGGGGTTCCCAGGGAACCTCTCCTTGGCCCCAAGAGGATGGGGGTCACCGCAGGACTGGGGGTGGGGGGATGGGGAGGCAGGAAAGGGGGAGGGGAGAGGCTGGATGGGGAGGACTGGAGCAGTGGAGAGGAATGGAAGTGGGGAGAGAAACAGGAAAAGAAACTAAAGCTCAACAGAGAGAGGACAGGAAGAGACAGAGAAGGAGCATCAGAGCTGCAGAGGGACAGACAGATACCAGGGGAGGGGAAATGGGAGAGAGAGACAGAGAAACAGATGAAAGGGGGCGATGGAGCCCCGGAAAAAGGGAGATGGGGAGAGGTGGAGGGAGAGGGCCTGAAAGATGGGGCCCTGGGGGAGACCATGCAGCCAGAGCTCCCGGCCCCTCAGCCCTCCCTCAGCCTCCCAGGAGAACACTGAGCCAAGCCGGGCAGGGTGGGCCTGGAGGCCAGGCGCGGGGATGCTTGGGTCTCTTCCATCTCTGCCTTCTGGGGTCTTCCACTTGGGTGGGGCTCCCTCCCTGGGGGCTAGGAAGGGGGCAGCCAGGCCACTGGGAACCACAGGGACCTTTTCAATTCCCAGGCTCCAGGCTTCTAGAAACTTCTGGCAGAGAAGCACCTGTGCCTTCTTCTCCCCCTGCCCTTTTCTCCTTTGTCAGTCTCTCCACCAGCCCCCCTGTGCTCTGGTCTGACTCTCTCCTTCCTTTCTCTCCAGGCCCACACCCAGCTTGCCTCTCTTCTCCCTTGTTCCCGCCTGGCCTTCGCCTCTCTCAGGAAGCACTGGCCCCCGCTCATCTCTACTTTCTCCCCGCTCCGCTGTCCCTTTATGCCCGTCCTTTAGCTTTCTCCTCTCTCTTCCCCTCTTCTCTCTGGGTGTCTGTCTGCTCCTCTGTCTCCACTGCCCCTGGGCCTGGGTGTCCAGGTTGTGTCTGCCCCCACCCCCAGCAATGATGGGGGTGCCCCCACCTCAGGATGCCGGGGTGGGAAAGAAGCTAGAAGGCCTGTGCCTCCCCCATGGGGCCCACTGGTCTAACAGAGCCTGTGGGGAGGAGGCGGGGGCCTGGAGCGCTGGCAGATGGTGCAGGAGAAATGAGGCAGAGAGAGATGAGCAGAGGGGGTACCTCATGGGGACTTGGGCCAGAGATGGGAGGCTGAGGTGGCTCCCTGTGATTCAAGCCTGCAGAGAGAAAGACAGACTTCAAGAGAGGGGAGACATGGAGGCCTGAAAGCCCAGGGTGGGTGGGGGACATGAACAGATTGAGGAGAGGGAGGAGGGGAGACTTGGAGCACAGACCAACAGGGATGGAGGTGAACTCTCACAGAGACACAACGAACTGGCAGTCTGCAGAGACACTACTACTGTCTCTCATCTCTCTACTCCCATCACCCTCTTCCCGGAAGGGCGCCCCCCAACTCCGGGCCCTACCCATCCAGCACGTCTCCATAGCGACCTCCCCAGATCCTGAGGGCAAATATTTTCCTGGCTAGACACAGCAGGCCATGTTGACATAATCTCGCACTGGGTGGGGTAGGGGCTCCAGGGGACCGAGAGGCCAGGATGGGGGGAGGTTAAGAGAGCTGAGGGGCTTTCAACCGGAGCGGCACAGGCTGCTCCAACCTCCGCCCAACTCCAAATGGGGGTGCAAATACTCCCGTCCTGGGCGGAGCCGCTGAGATTCGAACCTGTAACCCACGCTGCCCCCTGGTGGTGGTGGGCGAGCGCTGCCGCTCCTTTCCTCCTGCCTCCGAGAGCACCTAAGTCTAGGTGTTTCCCTCCCGGCTTCTAGAATCTTCCCCCTTCCCCCTCCTCCCCGACCCTTACTCTAATCCAGGACCCTCTGCCTCATCCAGGACTCCTGCCCCAATCCTGCCTGTCCCTTCCACCCACCCACCCGTGTTCGCTCCCCTGTCCTGGCCATCCAGCGTGATCCAGAGGCAAACCTGCCTCTGTCCCTCCCCTGTGCTTCACAGGACCTGCCATGCTCCCCGCTGCCCTCTGGAGAGAGCCTGAGCTTCCCTCCGTGGCCTTCGAAGCCTTCACTGAGCCTTGCCGCCTGCTATCCACGATTTCCTGACCCTTCAAACTCTTCCCAGCCTGCCAACCGTCCTGCCTCAGTCGATTTCTGTCCAGTCTTCCAAGCTCATCCCAGTCAGCTCATTCATTCATTCTTTTTTTTTTTAAGATTTATTTATTTATGCATACAAGAGCTGGGGTACAGGCCAGAGGTGCAGGAGGTGAGAGGACTCGTCAGAGACAGAGTGGGGAGCAGAACAGGCAGATCGACTGAAACACACTGCTGAGGGGAGCAGCGGGCAAGGCAGGAGAGGTCTGCTGTGCCACGTGGGTCAGCTCCCTGGCTGGGGATGGAACTCGTGCTGCAGTGGCTACAGATGCTTCATAGTGCTGGGCTCAACCCCTTGCGCCACCAGGGAGGCCCTCACTAGTTCATTCTGTCAACAAATAGTGACATCCTTGGTTGGATTGCGGCTTCGTGAGGGAAGGTCTGGGCTGTGCCTGTGGCTGCTGGTCCCCCAACACCGGTCTGTCACAGAGTGGGATCTGATTCGTCTTGTTGGTGTTTGTTCGGTATCGAGTCCTTGCCTCAGTCACGCTGGGGGTCCGAGACAACCCTTGCCCTGCCCTCAGGGTGCTGCCAGTCCAGACACAGGGCCACATGGGGAGATGGGCAGAGAAGGACGGCTGAGATCAGTGGTGGCAATGGAAATAGTAACAGGCTCTGTACATTGGGGCTTTGATCTGCATTTACCTTCTTGGCTGAAAGGACAGTGTCGATGACACTAGATAATCATTGGGAGGCCTCGAACCCAGGACGGGGCTCTGAGCACTGCTTGGCAGTCACGAGCGCAGGCTCAGCTCCTGCGCCTGGTTCTAGAGAAGACAGAGGGCGCGAGTCCGTGGGCCTTGATGCAGTTCTTCTCCGCAGGGCGCTTCTGACTCCTCTGGGTGTCCATTCTCAGAGCTCCTACGTTTTCTTGGTCTGAAGAGCCGTGGCTGCTGCCTGTGTGCAGAGGAGGGCAAGGCTGGGGCTCGGCCATGCCCCTGGCAAGCCAGGTACAAGGTTAACATCTCCCCTGGGCAGCTCCTCGGTGAGAGGCTGGTCTGCCCCAGGCACCAGCCTCAGGGCACAGGCTGGTCTGCCCTGGTGTGGAGTGCAGGCGGGTGGCTGTGCTCTCTCCCTGCTGGAGCAGGAAGGCGCCCAGAATGTTCACACACTCATTCCTCAAGACAGAGCTGCGTTCATCTACCTTTTCCAGATGAAGATGCTGAGGGAAATGACTGGCTCTGGGTGACACAGCTCATAAGTGATTGAGTCTAAGAGAGATGGACAGAGAAAGCCTGGGGGAGGAAATCGTCAGCAGAGGACAGACAAAGAGCTGCTGGCCTCGTCTGCCCCTGGGCCCTGCCCGCTGCTCCCTCCTGGCGCTGTCTCCCAGCTTCCGACAGCTCCCCAGAAAGCTCTTGCAGTGCAGCTGGCACTGTTAGGATTCCTGGACGCTGAGCGCTGCACAGGCACGAGCTCAGCAGACCTGCTCCGAGCCCCCCCAGTGGGTGCTGGGTGGCTCTGATTTTGAAGAGGAGAGAGGAGCCCAGCCAGCGAGCCAAGGTCAGTCCGCTCATGTGGATGCCGCCATCTCAAGGGCAAGGACTGACTCATCTTTGTGTGGCACCCCTCGCCGCCCCCACCAGGGAGCTTGGAGTTCCTTCCCTACCCACTCTGCTCTTCCTTCAGCCACACCCTGGCTCCCCTCCCCTCTCTCCAAGCCCTGGAGCTGCCAGGGCCTCTACCCCCAGGGATCCTGAGCGCCTCGAGGGGCTTTCCCAGAGCAGCCCTGGCACCTGCAGCCTGCGGCGTTGTGGGTGGGCGTCTCCCGTGGCCTTCTAGCATCTGGGCTCACGGGGAGCGGGAGAAGCAGGAGGTGGGGGCAGGAATCTGGACTCTGCTTGGTTTTGACCAGTAACACAGTTAGCGGCGAAGGCTGGATGAGAGTGGCCATGTCTGTTTTGGGCTTCATCTTGAGGCCAGATTGGTGCCTGCCTCGGTTCGTGTTTACTGGAAGTGAATAGGGGTTGGGAGTACTGGGGCGTGCCTGCTGCATACCAGGTACTGCACTAGTGCAGACTGGCATCCGGGCCTCTTCAGGGCTCCTGCAAGGTACACTCACAAACCACAAACATCTTCCCACAGCCTTCCACAGATCTGTGGGCCCATCGCCTCCCTGCCCTCATTTATCTCCTGCTTTCCTCTCTCTGAAGCTCTGTCTTCACCAGTCTTCTTGTTGCCCCAGGAGAATGCCAAATGCAAACCTACCTCAGGACCTTTGCACTTGCTGTCTCCCTCGGTCTGGAAGCCCCCCCACTTCATGCATGGTTTCTTCCTTCTTGTCATTCAGATCTCAGCTCAGATGGCACTTTCTTTACCCTTCCCTGGTCCCATTCTTTCTAAATTAGCGTCCCCCTCCTATCCTTGATCAAATCACTCTGTCTTACCTCTATAATGTGAGATTCTGATGATTTTACCAGCTGTGTCTGTCTTTTCGTTTGTAAGATAGCCGTGAACATAAGACTGGTGATGAAGATAACCGGTGTTTGGCACATACTATGTGTTCAACTAATGTCGACGGCTATTTGTTTGTGTGTGGAGGCTTACCTTCATCAAACAGCAAGATCGGTGACAGCAAACTCTGGGACTGACTTGGTTACTGTAGAAGTTCAGCACCTCGGACAGAGCTTGTCACACAGTAGGCACTCTGCAAACATTTTTTAACTGCATAAGAGAGGTAGGCAGCTTATGACCTTTCCCTTCCACTTTCCAAATATGGAAACTGAGGCTGGGGGTCCCAACCAGGAAGTTTGGACCAGGATACAAGCTCAGGTCAGTCTAGGTCCAAAGTCCTGTGCTTTCACAGTCTCGGTCTCTATCCACTTTTTTTTTTTTTTAATTTATTTTTAAAGATTTATTCATGCATACAAGAACTTGGGTACAGACCAGAGGTGCGGGGAGGTGAGAGAATCCACAAGACACAGCAGGGGGCAGAACAGGCAGATGGACTGAAACACACTGCTGAGGGGAGCAGCGGGCACAGCAGGAGAGGTCTGCTGCACCATGTGGGCCGTCCCCTCCCTGGCCAGCAGCAGGGATTGAATTCGTGCTGCAGTGGCTGCGGTCTGCTTCATAGTGAGTTGCTTAACCCACTGCGCCACCAGGGAGGCCCCTCCATCCACTTTAGGATCTCTTCCGCATCCTTTGAATCATGGGCTGGTTCTTGTCTAGGGTCCTGTCTTGTAAGTCATCCTCACGACTTGAGGAAGGCGCTCCGATCTTCTTGAAATCCATGATCAGGTTTTCTGTTCTCTCTTCTTCCAACTGGGAGCCACCTCAGGCTGACACCACTGACCTCCAGGCGGTACAGCTGGGCCTTTGTCAAAACCCGGACTGGATAATGAGCTTGTGGGAGGTGAGGGCTATGGAAGAGCTAAGGGCCTGTGGCCGCCTTTCGAAGGAAGGGTTTAGGAGGGGTCTAAATTAGGGGGCTCAGCTAATCACATGTGAAGGTCGGCTCCAGGTGAAGGCTGGGGAGTGAGCGTAGTACAGACCTGGGAGGCTGAGGGGGCGGTGCCAAAAGCTCTGGGGGCGGGAATAGAACTTTAGCTCTTGCAAGGTTTGGGGGTGGAGCTAAGAGCCCTGGGGGCGGGTCTAGGTCTAATAAACAAGGACTCTATCAATATGGCTAGAATAAGACTAGGAGTTCCAGGGCGGAGCTAGTGGATATCTGCGAGGATTTGAGGTTCTAGGTCTAGGTTCACTGGATTTTTTGAAATCCAGTGAAAAATTAGGAAGAAGGTTTGGGGAATATGGGAGTGTCGTTCTCTGCCCCATCTTAGAGCCCAAGGCTATGCTTTAGGCTGAAAAGCAGGGGAGGCCCTGCCCCTTCCAGTAGTTCTGCATCCCCATTGGTGCTGGGGCCTGCGCGACAGGCTCTCATTGGTCCTGAGTCGGCGAGGAGGGGGGTTAGAGAGAAAACGCGCAGATTGTGGGCGGGCCCAGGCGGTACCGAGGGGGATCGCGGCACAACCAATCCCAGCCCAAGGATTGTGTTGGGTAGCCTGGCAGGGGGTGTCCCGACCCCCTTTCTGGACATCCTGGAGGATGACCCCGGTGCCAGGCCCGGCGCCGGCCGCCTGATGCTGGGCGGGCTGAGCCCGGGATGCTGGAACGAAGGGCGTTGCTATGGCAACGGGAGGCAGGGCCTGGGGGGGGGACCGGGCCCGGGCTGGGGCTGGGGGGGCCGGCGGTGGCTGTGGCGGGGCGATGGCGGAGCGCGGCCCGGCCTTCTGCGGCCTCTACGACACATCGTCGCTGCTTCAGTACTGCAACGGTGAGACCCCCTCCTCAGTTGTGATCCTGGCCGACCAGGGCCCAGGGTGGGACCGCTCCTGCTGCCCCCAGCCTCCTCCTTCCAAATACCCATCTTTCATCCCTTCTGAAGATCCTCACCTCCCACCCCTGCCCAGCAGGACCCTGATTCCAGATCAAGGCCCCCTATGCCCATCTCCCTGATCCCTGTGCCCCACCCTCTGGGCTGGGGCACTCCTCTCTCTCCCAGGTGGCTGGGTGTAGAGGCGAAAGCTTCAGAAAGAGCTTGGGGCTGGAAGGGGGAAGTCCTGGGGGCCAGCTGGGCCTGGAGCTCTCCCTTCCCTAGCCCATCTTAAGCCTCTGGGACCCACCCCTTCTCCCTGGTAGAGGGACCGACAGATTGGGGGAGGATGCTATGGTGTTGGCTTAGACCCTGGTGAGGGACTGGGTAGGGTGACCAGAGACCTTGGCCTCCACTGTACCCCTCAAATCCTCAGACCCCACCCCTCCCATCCATTAGGACCCATTCCTTCTCCTTAGACAAAACGGGTATGATACCAGAAGGGCCACTGTGGATGTTAGGCCCAGATGAGGGGAGCTGGAGGCAGAGGGGAGGGGAGCCTGGAGAAGAGGGAGTGGAGGCTGATCTCCGGGCAAAGAACCTGAGGGTGGGGAATGGTTGGGAGCGTGCATGGGGATCACTGGGCCTGCGGGCTCAGCTGGCCTCTCTGGGTGGGGGCTGGTCAAGGTGAGAACTCCATTTGGGCAGGGGTCATGCGAAGGGACTGTCTTCTAGTTTGGGGGTCACTTCCCTGAGCATACACCTCAGTATCCAGCACCACTGAGCTTGAACTTGGACCACTAAGGCAGGGTGCCAGGGTGCCGAGGCCTGGGTTGAGAACCGGTTCTGCTGTGTGTCCATGGCCAAGTCACTTCATGTCTCTGGATCTTCACCCCCCTCCACCCTTCCCCCTCCTGACATGCGTGCGGTGCTCTAACTACCCGAGTGCAGGGAGCCTGAGACTCCTCAGTAATAGTCAGTTCCACCCTGGACTCACTGAGCACGCAGCCCGAGCCAGGACACCGCTGAGTGTTTGCGTGCACTCACAAGCACATGGCACACATGAGCTCGCTGTGACATATCGCTCTGGAGGGTGGTATTAATGGTGAGTGACTTGGTGATTGGTCCCTCCTGCCCCCCACCTACGGGTGATGTTACCTCTGGTGTCTTTACACACTCCCCACAAACTCCAGCCTTAGTCTTGGTTTCCTCCTTTGCAAAACGTGATGCAAACAGGGGCCTGAGAGTCCCTCCTCTTCTGAGGTCCAAGTTCTGACATCTTTCTCCTCCCACCTCTCCGGAGGCCCCCACCTTCCTCTGCAGGACCAGGCGCCTGGTCCTGGGAGGTGCTGGGTGGGGGGCAGGGCGGGCAAGGCCCAGCAGGCGATTGGGCCTCGAAAGGGGGGGGAGAGGGAGGGACGGACAGCTGCACTGCGGAGCTGGGTGGACGGGCGGGGCGGTCTATGGACGCGGGATGACAGGTGCGACCTCCACGCCCAGTCCCTGTTAAAGCTACCACCTTTCTTTCCAGCGGACTGGGAGCTAGGACTTCCTGGGGTATTGGCCAGCAATGAGCCTAGCGTGGGTATGGGTGTGCGGGGAGGGGAGCGGGAAGGGGAGCCACCTAAGTCCCTCGACCCTTCCACTGTGGGAAAATGGGAGTGGGGAGGATTGGTGGCAACGGAGGAGCTATTTGGGCTGCATCCATGGGCTGGAGAGTAGAGGGAGAACCGAATCTGGAACATGGGGTACAGAAACGAAATAAATAAGGGTAACTGAAGAGATAAACTCTCCCCGGAGAGGAGAGTTTGGGTGTCAGGTGCCCTCCGGCATCTGCTTCCTGGGGTCTCCTGGGGCTGCGATTCGCTGCCTGCAGTCCCTAGGTCTGTCGCCAGGGGTCGTAGGAGCTCTGTCCTTGCAGCTGGTCCTGGGGTCGAACCCGTTGGTGAGGAATGGGAAGTGGAGGGACCAATCTGGACCTTTTAGCTTAGAAAGTCTTAAAAGCTAGAGAACGAGCATTAGTGCCCGAAAATACATAGATACATATATGTATGCATACATATATATGTTGGTATTCTTTGACCAAAAACTATATAGTCAGAGAATACCAATCAATTGTAGAACGTTGCTGTCACGAGATATTGGTGTCATCCCTGAAATGTTGGTATCAGTCATATTTAGCATCTTAGTCATAGACTCTTAAAGCCGGAGTCGAGAGGTCTCGACTTGTGATTTGTAGAACTTAGCTGATGAGAGAGGAAGGGACTTCCCTAAGGTCCCACCTCCAGGGCGCAGCAGCAGAGTGTGGGGGCAAGACCTGAGCGAGGTGGGGATTTCCTTCCTCCTTGGAGCCCTCTCCCTTGGTCCATCGCCAGACATCGGGGCCCCAGGTTGCCGGAGAAGAAGCGGGTGTTCCTGGCTCTGTTCGGACGTGGGGCGCCGAGGGGAACACCTTGGGGCTTGGAGCTCCCGGGTGCGCCCTTAGCCCGCGCTTCCCTGACTTGCAGATGACAATTTGTCGGGCACGAGCGGCATGGAAGTGGATGACCGCGTGTCGGCGCTGGAGCAGCGGCTGCAGCTGCAGGAAGACGAGCTGGCGGTCCTAAAGGCGGCGCTGGCTGACGCGCTGCGTCGTCTGCGGGCGTGCGAAGAACAGGGCGCGGCGTTGCGCGCGCGGGGCACCCCCAAGGGCCGGGCGCCTCCGCGTCTAGGCACCACAGCCTCGGGTATTCTTTCTAGGCTGAAGGCGGGGTGAGATGGGAGGGGCCGGGATCCGAATTCCACACTCACTCCCTTCTGTCCTCTAACCCTACCCCTTCAGTGTGTCAGCTCTTGAAAGGCCTTCCCACCAGGACACCCCTCAATGGCTCGGGACCCCCGCGGCGCGTGGGCGGCTATGCCACGTCCCCATCCTCCCCCAAGAAGGAGCCGACCGCCGGGCGCAGGTGAGACGCGGAAGCCTGGATCCCCATTCTCCTCTGAGACCTTGTGGGCGACGGAGGGTGCTTTACATACGGAGAGGAGTGAACGCCTGTGCCCGAACGGCAGTGGAAGAAGCCAGAGGTCTTCGCCCACTGGCCTCGCAGGCGCCACCCCTCACTGTGCCCTTCTCTTTGCAGCGCCCGCCGCTACTTGTCGCCTGAGCGCCTCGCCTCGGTGCGCCGCGAGGATCCCCGCAGCCGCACCACGTCCTCTAGCAGCAACTGTAGCGCCAAAAAGGAAGGGTGAGTGACCCACGCAGGGTCATGGCACAGGGGAGGGGCCAGGACCCCAGATAGTCGTCGAAAAGGATGGGCAATTTCGAACGCTCCCCAGGCTACACGAGGTGATAATCTCAAGCGGAGACTTGAGGGGAACAAAGGCCAGATAACACGAGGCAGTGAAGCCCCGGAAAGGCGGAGCCCATATTTTGAGGGGTGTGCTTGGGTCCCAAGGTGTCGCGGTCAGGGGGAGCGAGAATAGAAGTCAGGGAGGAGCCAGGTTTGTGGGCGTGGCCGCTGAAGCCTCCGTGGAGTCTCAGGAGCGGGGCCAGGGCAGGGGCCTCAGAGGAGCGCGCGATTGCCGCTGGAGTGCGTGGACAGAGCGATAGCCCGGGCAGAGTGCGCCGGGGCCACGCGGGGCACGTCAATGCTAAGACGCGAGGTGCCGCGGCAATGATTGACGGGAAGTGGGCGTGGTTTGGGTTTGGGGCGGGGCCACGGAAGGGCGAGGTCAAATCGCAAGAGGCGGGGTCAACGTGGAGGCCTGAACGCTGGGGACTGGGTCACGTGAAAGTTGTCAAATGCCGAAGGGACCAGAGGCGGGAAGAAGGGCCCCAGGGAAGTGGTCAGTTATCTAGAGCATGAGTCAGCTCAGGGGCCAGGAGAGGTGGATGTGATCAGAATGTTGGGCGTGGCCAGCTCCCGGGGGCGGGGCCGTGCTGAAGGGGAATAAAACCCTAAATTGTACTCCTGCAGCAGGGGGCGTGGTCTGGGTTCGATGCTCCGCGCGATTCGCTCCCACTCAAAGAGCGAACGCTCGCGTACCTCTGCGCGGGGCGCTTCTCCAGGCACTTACACGAATGAGTCAATTAATTCCTCGCGAGCCCCCTCCCCCCAGAGAGATTCTCTTATCCCCATTCTTCAAATGAGGAAACCGAGACAGAAGTTGGGCAACTTGCTCGCACCGCTAGGAAGTGGCAAAGCTGGGTTTTGAACTTAGGCAGACACGCCCCTGGGACCGTGCTTTCAAACCACACTCTCGCCCATCCCCCTAAAAGTGCCTGTTGTCAGGACCCCACGACCCGGGACCCGAGACCCAGTGCGACCCGCCAGCTCCCGGGTCGGCCGCGGAGGGGGGCGGGGCGCGGCGGCGCGGGCGCCTCCTAGGGCCGGAAGCGGCGGAGCCGGTCCGAGCTCCACCCCCGGCCCCGAAGCTCCGCCAGCCGCCGCCATGAGTAGCTTTGGAGTTGGGTGAGACCCTCTCGTAGACCCCCCCTCGCCCTGCGCTTCCTGGGCCTGGATCCCAGGTCTCCCCCCTCGCCAGGGACCCAACCCCCCCCCCCCAGCATCACCCCGTTCCCCTGGTGGAGAAACGTGGAGACACACCCCTTCCCTTAAACTTTCCCCACTTGCTGCCTGAAGTCTGGGGCTCTCTGGGACTGCGGTGGGAACGTCGGGAGAGCCGTGCTGATTAGGAGGGAGGGGTTCCTGGCGACTCCCCTCTTACAGGATCGCGTTCCTGCAACCTCGTGCTGTGTGATCTTTGGCGATCACTGCCTCTCTGGGCCTGTGTCTTAGGCTCTGCAAGATCAACCGAGCAAAGCACACGGCCTGCAGAGAGGCAGCGCTCCGCTCCTGCGCGGCCCACAGTACTCGTCAGAGACCTCCGGGGGGCTGGGGGAGTCGGGTCTCCCCTTTTCGGACCTGTCTGCTAATTAGGGCAATTTTTTTTTTTTTGGGTCATATCCTGATAGCAAAACCAAAGAAGTTATCTTCAGCATGGGTAAGTGGGGAGCTTTGGGGTGGGGCTTGGTTGGGGGGCTTACTTAGGTGAGAGGGCAGAGCTGGAGGTCAGGGGGCCTAGCTTTTGGCCTTTGCCTCTCCGGCCTCAGTTTCCCCACCCATTAAAAAAAAGTGAAACCTGAAGAGGAGAGGAAATAGGGAGGGGCAATGTGTTGACGTCTGGGGGTGTCCCAGCAGAGGAGGGCTCCGTGAAAATGTTCCTGAGGGGCCGCCCTGTGCCCATGCTGATCCCGGATGAGCTGGCGCCCACCTACAGCCTGGACACGCGCTCGGAGCTGCCTTCCTGCCGCCTCAAGCTGGACTGGGTGTATCCTTTTGCTTTAATCCCTCTTTGCTGCCGTATTCCCTGGCCCGGTTGGGGAAGGGATTATGGCTCACTGGTCGGGAAGTCAGCAGGAGGGCGGGGCTTTGTGCGAAGGTGGGACTGTCTGGGCGGGTGTGGCAGGGGTAGGGAGCATCCTGGCTTCCTCTGGGTGCGGAGATCAGCTTCGCTGGCAGGACCTTTTACGAAGCATTAGAGCAGCAAATGTTTACTCAGTGCCTTCTGCAGACAGAGTCTTTCCACGTATGGACATTCTTTCCAAAGGGAGGAGGTGGAAGATAACGCAGAACCCAGTGATTAAATAAACAAGATAGGGAAGTTCTCATAGCTGGGAATACAGTAACCTGAGCTTGGGAGGGGAGTAGCCCCGCTTCTCTGGTGGGGGGACATGTAGTGGAGAGCTGAGCAACTAGGAGGGGCAAGCGGGGAAGAACTTAGCAGTGTTCATAGTGCCTGGCAGACCCAGGCCAGAGTTCCGTGTAGCTGAGAAACCAGAGTCGATCACGGTTGAGCGCCGTCTTTGGCTCAAACTCCAGCTCGGCCTGACTGGCTGTGTGACCCTGGACAAGTCGCCTTGGTGCTCTGAGCTCTGTCGCCGCCTCTGAAAAGTGGGTTTTGTGGTCTCAGATTCATAGAAGCAGGAGATGGCGGAGCAAGGTGCTGAGCTCATAATACTCACTCTATAAACAGGGACCGATAAAGCATATCAATCTTTATTGAGCGCTTACTACATGCTCGGCGTGGTTCTAAGTTCCTTCGTGCATAAATACAGTGAATGGCGGGAGTCTTGATTTTGTCATTAAGAAGATATTTTTGTAGCTAGTGTCCTCCAAGGGACTTCTCAGGCCTGCAGGTTGGGAATTATCACCCCCACTTTCCAGATGAGGAAACGAGGGCTAAGAGAGGGGGCTCAGGACCGTTTCAGGGAGTCAGAGAAGATCCAAGGCATGAATCCTGACTCTGGATCCCCAGCTTTCCCCAAAAGCCCACAGGGTCCCTGTCCACAGCTCTTGGCTTTAGGGTCGGAACCTCCTTGAGGCCACAGGGAACGCTCGGGAATCAAGGAATGCCAGCGAGTGATGTCAGGCAGGGCCAGAGTAGGCGCAGCCAGGACTGCCAGCCTCACTGGGCCGAGTCCCCTCTCTGGAATGCTGCGGGCAGCGCCGGATCCACCGAGTCAGGTCACATGGCTGCTGTGCAGGCCGGTGTGTTCTGAACAAGGGCCAGGGCCCCAGGAGGCACCGCGACTGTGTGTGCCTGTCCCCTGGGCGCACAGTGCAGCGTGAGAAGACCTCAACAGTGACCCTCAGAGCGGGCAAGGCTGGCGGGGGGAGCTGGGAGGGGTCAGGAAGGGCTTCCCAGAGGAAGAGTTAACAGAAGCTCGCGGAGCCGCCAGCCTCAGCTACTGTGGCACACGGTTTCCTTAGAGCCACTTAACAATAAGACTGGGCAATTATTACACAGGGTGAGGCTGGCGGAGAGAGAGTCTGAGAGCCGCTTGGAGGAGGTGCCTGGTAGTTGAGACAGGTGGCAGGCGACGTGAACTAGGCAAAGGAAAAAGTTAGTGCCGAGGCCTGGGGTGGCGGTAATGACATTGGCGTTTGGAAGAACTTCAAGATCTGGGCAAGGGAGGGCAGCGGCCCGGTGAAGACCAGAGAGGGGTCATGCAGGCCAGAGGGAGGAGTCTGGTCTTTCTCCCTGGAGCACTTCGGGGCCACAGAAAGTTCTCACTTCTCCATCTGGAAGGGGGGATAAGAGGGGGCATACCGAACTCACAAGTTGGCTTGTGATCTGGGCAGGAGTCCAGCAGGGCACAAATCAGACGAAGATTTCCTGCCCGCCTGGAGGAGCACCTCGTCCAGGGGAGAGAGCAAGTGCGGCAGCTGGCGGCCAGGGAGTCACGCGAGGGCTGCAGAAGCAGAAGGGCTGGTGGCAGTGAGCAGTGAGGGTCGTGCCTTTGCAGTTTCAGACGGCACGCGGCAGGGCGGCCTGTTCCGGGGAGCTGGGCTGGGGGTGGGGGGCAGCGGCAGCATGATGGGAGGAGTATGCAGGTGGAGGAAAGAGCGGGGCGAAGGTGAGGACCCTGGAGTGAGGGGAGCTGAGCAGGTGTGAGGTGAGAGAGGCTCCAGGGCCCAGATCAGGCAGGCCTCTGCCTGGGCTTTGTAAGGGCTTTGGCTTTTGCTCCCCCTGTGAAAGGAGCCCTGGGAGAGTTCTGAGCCTGGCGAGGAGCTGACAGGTGTGATGAGCTGACTGAGGTGTTACCGGATTTTAACAGGATCCCTCAGTGGGGGAGGAAAGTGGGCAGATTTTCTTGTGGCTGATGTGACAAACTACTACCAGCTTGGTGACTTGGCAGGAATATTTTCTCACCCCTTTCTGGCCACTAGAAATCCAAAATCAAGGTGCAGGCTAGGCCATGCCTCCACCTGAGGCCACGCCCTCAGAAGCCACACCCTCAAATTCTGGGAAAGAATTTGTTCCCTCTCTGTCTCCTAGCTTTTGGCCACTGGCAACCCTTGGGGTTAGTGTGGCTTTTAACCACACCACCCTAGCCTCTGACGTGGCCTCCATCTGCAGACTCCTGGCCAGATGGTGTTTTGTTTGTTTGTTTGTTTTTGAAGATTTTTATTTATGCATACAAGAACTGGGGTGTGGGGAGTGAGAGGAGTCACCAGAGACAGAGTGGGGAGCAGAACAGAGATCGACTGAAATCCACTGCTGAGGGGAGCAGCAGGCGAGACAGAGGTCTGCTGCACCTTGTGGGTCACCTCCCTGGCAGGAGATCGAACTCATGCTCCAGTGGCTGTGGATGCTTCACAGTGGTGCACTTAACCCTCTGCACCACCAGGGAGGCCCCCATAGGTCGATATTTGGGCAGACATACTCAGCCACCACAGGGGCAAGAGTGGGACAGGAGAGCCTGGCCCCGATGTCCCACTGGGCCGGGCAGCCTGTCCACTGGCGCCGTGCTGCACAGGCTCCTTGACCGGCCCGGCCATCTCCAGCTACGGCTACCGTGGCCGAGACTGCCGGGCCAACCTTTACCTGCTGCCCACGGGGGAGATCGTGTACTTCGTGGCCTCCGTGGCCGTGCTGTACAGCGTGGAGGAGCAGAGGCAGCGGCACTACCTGGGACACAACGATGACATCAAATGGTGAGGCTCGGGAGGGCCCCCGGGAATGCTCGGGTCCCCTTCTTAGGGGCAGAATGGGCAGGGCCAGACGCTCGCTGGCCTGAAGGCTGAGTTCAGGAACACGGTGTGGGTTGATTTGTGTTTTTCATGGTGAACTCACTCACTCCTTTGCTTGGCTTTTCACTGCTTTGGAGAAACTGAGCTGACACGCCCCAGACCATCCACCCAGTTGGAGTCAGGTGGCGGCAGCTCCCATAAACCGCTGCTTTTTCCTGCCCACTGTGTGTGCTACAGGCCTGAGCCCTGCGGGCACTTGCTGTGGTGGCCCCAGGCCTGAGTCTGGCTTCTGAGTGGGGGTACCCCCTTGATGCTAGTAAAGGGCTAGTATTTGCTGACTCAGTCAGCTCGTGGGGTGGCTAACCAGGCTCCCTGGGTGGGCCTGGGTGACTGGGAGCACCCCCCCAACTGAGCCCTGTCCGCCTGTCTTCTCTCTACGCAGCCTGGCCGTCCACCCTGACATGGTCACCATTGCCACGGGGCAGGTGGCTGGCACCACAAAGGAGGGAAAGGTAACAGTGGGGAGGGGCAGGACTGGGAGGCCAGGATGGCGGCGAGGGGCCTGCTGTTTGGCCCTGGCCCTGAGTGTGACTGGCCCCTCCCCCCACCCCCCCACAGCCGCTGCCACCTCACGTGCGTGTCTGGGACTCAGTTTCGCTCTCCACCTTACACGTGCTGGGCCTGGGGGTGTTTGACAGAGCCGTGTGCTGTGTGGGCTTCTCCAAATCTGTAAGTCCTCTGCGGGCCTCACCTGCCCCCTCCCCTCATCCCCTACCTAAAGCTGCAGCTATCTGGGGCATCTTCCCACCAGCCCCCTTGGGGTGGGCCCCCCCTTCTCCTGCGAGACCACGCCCGCCACCCCTGCCGAATTCCTAGCCTTGGGGGCTGGGATCCTGGTCTTATGCTTCACAGACCTGCTTTGTTACCCTTGGGGGGCAGCCTGTCCCTGTTTACCCCCAGACAAACTCCTCATTGTTTCCTTGTTCTGGGTCAGTGTTTGCTTGTTGAATTAGTCCCCACCGCCTTTCATGCTTCATGCTTCATCCCTAAGTGCCCTTACCCCTTAGGCTCCCAAGCCCTGCCTGGAGTCCCCTTGTGCCATCCCGATGGGTGCTGGCAGGTCTGGCAGCGGATAAGTATAGACCCAGAGTAAGCTTTTAGGAATTTGTGGAGCAGTTTGACTTTCTCCCAACAGCCAAGTGTGTGACTGATGCACTTTTTTTTTTTTTTTTCCTAATCCTGGTTTACATTTTTATCGTATTTTACCCCAGTGTTCTACAGCAGATTGAGGAATGAAAAACAACCAGTCCTCCCACAGATAGCTGAAAAAGCACTGGATGAGAGCTCTGTAGGTTTTTTGAGACCTTAAGCAGGCATTTCAGAACTTTTGTGGGGAAGAGGCTGTCTCCTGGCCCAAGTATGTGGGGAGGGGACTTAAAAAACCTTGCAAAATCGAAGTTAACTTGTGCTCAAGGAAAGGTATAACATACGTGTCAGCCGTATTCGTTGTCTGATTTATGTACACAAAAGTCATTCCATTTGAAAATGCAGGTCAGACGGTCTTGGCAAGAACTCCTGACTGGGTAGCAGCAGAAAAACTGTAACTGAGCTTCTTGGGGACCAATCATTTCAACAGGCATATTATAGAGACCCTTTTAAAATTATGTGTATGGTTCCTAGATGAACAGCGTATTTTAATGTTTTACATGGTATGGGCTGGGGCCGTTGAGCGCCTCAAAACAGACGTCAGTCGCAAGCGTCCCCACTGGTCCTGTGTGTGTGTCTCTCGCAGGGGGTGACCCTGACCTACCTCACCCCTTTTCCTCCTAGAATGGGGGCAACCTGCTCTGTGCGGTGGATGACTCCAACGACCACATACTCTCCGTGTGGGACTGGGCCAAGGAGACCAAGCTGGTGGATAGCAAGGTGGGGTGATGACTCATCCCCCTCTCCTTGGGGTGCCCTGTGGGACCTGCTGGATCTGTGTTAGGAGCTAAAGGTCAGAGCCACGTTCAAGTCCTGGATTTGCCACTTGGTGACTGTGATTTTGGAAAAGCGCGTGCCCTCTTGGACTCTCAGTTGGTTTGTCTGTGGAACGGGGATGACGGCAGCACCCTCCTTGCTTTGGTTTTGGTGCTGGGTGTGGGGCGGGCGGGCCCGGACCGACAGCATAGTTGGTGCAAGATGGCTGCAGATGCCGTAGTCCTGCGGTGTCCAGGGCAGATTGGAGCGTGTCTGGGTGGTCACCTGCCTTCCAGGTGAGCAGCCTCAGCTTAGTGGAGTGTGGAGGTGTTGCCCCAGGTCTCAGGCCACTCTGGGTTGGGTGCAAGAGGCCCAGGCTTTGAATGTGGGCCCACGGTTTGGGGAAGAAGAGGTGGAAAGGCTGGGCTCTGGAATCAGAGCTAGGGGAGCTGATTCCGGATTCTTACCTGGCTGTGTGGCCTTAGGCAAATGACTTCTCCTCTCTGAGCCTCGTTTCTTCATCTGTCCTTGGGTACTGATGAGACTGACCCTGCAGGGTGTTGTGTGGTTAAATAAGCTTATGGATGTGAAGTGTTGAGCTCAGTGCATGGTGTAGGCTGGGGCCTGTCCAGGTGTCTGCTGTAGATACATTAATGAAGAAGCCATTAATGTCTCCCTGACTGGCCCTGTCCCCTGCACTTACGTTTGCCTCTGTAGGAAAGATAGTGTGTGAGTATGAGTGTGAGTGATGTACAGTATGTGTTCTCCATGGAAAGATGCTAGATGTAGGCACATAGTGAAGCATTGCATACAGTTGTGCAGTGCACAGCTCTAACAGCTGTATCGGGCAGTCCTGTCGGGATTGTGCAGTGCCCTGATGGTTTTGAGGGCCTCATTCAGAATCTCCTCCATTCCCCAAGTGCTCCAATGAGGCTGTGCTGGTAGCCACCTTCCACCCCACAGACCCCACCATGCTCATCACCTGTGGAAAATCCCATGTCTACTTCTGGAACCTGGATGGGGGCAGCTTGAGCAAGAGGCAGGGCCTCTTTGAGGTGAGTGCCAGGAGGCCAGGACCAGATTGGTCACAGAGAGGCAGGCCGGGGCACCAAGGCAAAGAGGTCCCCCTCAAGGGTCCAAAAGGCTGGGAGTGGTGGACACTGGGATGTTGCCTGTAGGGTTTGATTCTCTTATCTGTAGGGAATGCTCCCCTTTAACTCTCTGAAGTTGAGGGTATTCAGGGGGATGAAGAGTGTAGCAGCTCCTAGCAGGTAGTAAATGCTCGATAAATGTCATTTGTGTTATGGGTAACCCCTTCCCTCCCTCCCCTTCCCTTCCCTCCCCGCCCCTCCCTGCCCCTCCCCTCCCCGGCCTTTTGACTGAGAAAGATGGGCACTAAGACCGAAAACAGCAGGAAGCAGAGGACCTGGCAGAGAAGATGCAGGGGCACCCCAGATAGGAGCCCCCTGCTTTTTCAAGGCCCTGAAGGGAGGCCCCAAGAAGATCAAACATAGACAGAGATGAATTGGAGATACTGAGCCAGGGTGGGCTGGGCAGGGATTCGCAGACAGGAGCAGGGGTGGGGAGGAGAATCTAAGGGGGTGACCGCAGGGGGAACCAGGGTAGACAGGGTGGGGTGGGGGTGAGTGCATGAAGTGTGTCCAGGGGCGGGGAGCGGGGCAGTGTGATCACATCAGGACACACCATTGGATTGGAGGTGGGGGTGCTCACCCCAAAACACGGAGGGGGTCCCCACATCATGGCTGATGAGCTCTTGGCGGACTCCCTGCTTCGGGACTCTGACACTTTCTCCTCTTCTCTCCCGCACCTTAGAAACACGAGAAACCCAAGTACGTGCTGTGTGTGGCCTTCTTGGAGGGGGGCGATGTGGTCACCGGGGACTCTGCGGGGAACCTCTATGTCTGGGGCAAAGGTCAGTGTCACTCTGCTTGCTGGGCCCCACCCCAGCCCTCCTCACCCCCTTGTCTCTGCCCCGCCTCTCGCATTCCGTGGGGTGTGCACTCAACAGGCCAGGGCCTTGCCCTTCCCACTCAGCGCCCCTCAAAGCTCGGCTCCGACAGCCACGGCTCCGTGGAGTGTCCTTCCCACCCTTGGTCTCTGTGCGGCCCGTGGGAGGGGTCAAATTGGACCTATAAGCGAGCGCGTTGGCACAGTTGTGAGTGGATGGACGGCTGGATGGATGGACGGTGGGCGGGAGTGCTTGATGGGTAGGTGGGTGGAGAGGTGGTTTTCCTCGGCAGTGAATGAACAACGAAGGGGTTGTCTTAGTCATGAAGAGAAGAACGAGTAGGTGAATGTACTCTTTACCTTAATGAGTGGGAGGTGAGGGAAATAACAATTAAATAAACGAATAGTTGCCCTCCAAGCAGATAACTTAAATAAACAGATCTTTTCCCAGGCAATAGAGCCGTGAGCGACAGATGCTTGAGTGAGTGAGTGAGTTTACTCAGGAGCCGCTGGCCGAGTCCAGCCTTTGGGGCACGTGGACGTGTGGGCTGAGGTAGCCCACAGTGTAGTGGGAGGGGCGTAGAGCTGGGCGCTGGGCAGGCGTGGGACAGGCCCCAGCGGAGCTGTGTGTTCTCAGGGGCTTTCCTGTCACTGGTTATATTGAACTTCCTTTTTGAGATTAGACACTGAGACTGGCAGTGTGTTTGCTGGCGGACTAAGCTCTCTGCGGGCAGCATCTGGATCTGACTCATTTCCACAGCTCCAGTCTTACCCTGGGGTCCAGCTCACGGAGCCTGGGTGTTGAAGTGGTCTGGGTCCTTGCCCCAGCCTCCTCCCTGCTCCCACAGGCTTGCCCCCGACCTCCCCCAGGATCCCCACCTTCAGGTTGCTCTCCGAACCAAGTGTAAATCTGATTCTGTCCTTCCCTGTTGAACGCTTCCGTTGCACTCCGGTTCTCTCAGGACAAAGTCCAGGCTCTTCACTGAGGCCTCCAAACCCCTGCGTGGTCTGAGCCCGCCTTCTCCTGCCTCCGAGTCCACCAGCTTTCTGTTAGTTCCCTAACTAGTTCCACACTCGCTCCCACTCTGCCCTTTGTACATATCATTCCTGCTGCTGGGGCACTTTGCTACCTCTGTGGACCTGGCCCACTCTTGTTTGACGTCCAGATCTTGCTCATCCAGCCACTCCTCCAGGAAGCCCTCCCTGATCCACTGGGTTGGGTGCCCTCTATGGGATCCCACTGTTGACTGAGCTTCGCAGTCTTGGGTTGTTACTGACAGGTAGTGGCCCGTGCCTGAAATTAGACTGTGAGCCCCGTAGGGTGCAATCTGAAGTCATCACCACGGCGTCCCCAGTGCCATTCAGCATGAAGCACGCACGGGAGTAAAAGTCAAGTGACTGTCGATTGGCTGGGGTAAAGGGTGGTGGAGTGATGAATGAGCGGATGGACGGGCGAGTTGGGATGGATGGAGAGGAGGCTGACCTTTGTTGTGAATGGTAGCAGGAGAGTGAGCAGGAGGATGAGAGGTGGTTGACGGGGTGGGGGGGCGTGGACAGTTGGGTGGATCAGTGCGCAGAGGAACAGGTGGGCAGGTGGGCACGCCGCTGGGTGGGTGGGAGGTGGGTGTCACTTGGGGTGATTCGGTGGCTGATTGCATACTCCAGTAGATGGACAGTAGGGGAAGCACGGAGAGAGGAAAGATGGGGGGGAGGTTGAAAAATTCCAGGCGAGTTCTGGGGCAGTGCCGGGGCTGCTTCCCTTGCTGAGCCCGCCCTGACCGCCCCGCAGGTGGGAACCGCATCACACAGGCGGTGCTGGGCGCCCACGACGGCGGCGTGTTTGGGCTCTGCACCCTGCGGGACGGGACGCTGGTGTCCGGAGGGGGCCGCGATCGGCGCGTGGTCCTCTGGGGTTCCGACTACAGCAAGCTGCAGGAGGTGGAGGTGAGAGGGGGCGGGCCCTGTACCCCACTTGCGCTCCTAGTGCCGGACCTCTCTCTCTCTGGCACGTCGCTCTTGCCCCCACGCCCACCCGTGGGTGTCCCCCACCCATGTGCCCGCCCTCTCCTGGCTCGCCCGCCCAGGTCCCGGAAGACTTCGGCCCGGTGCGCACCGTGGCGGAGGGCCGCGGAGACACGCTGTACGTGGGCACCACCCGCAACTCCATCCTGCAGGGCTCCGTGCACCTGGGCTTCTCCCTGCTTGTGCAGGTCAGTGGCTCTGCCTCTGTTCTCTTCTCGGGTCATCCACCCTCCTCAGCTCTCCTCACTCCTGTTTCTCACCGCCTCCTGCCCCATCCCCTTTCCTCCGCCCGGCACACACCTCTGACCTTCCGTTTTCCTGCTTCCGCTCCGTCGGCCCACCCCTACCTCAGAACCCCCTCCCAGATCTCCCTTCTGTCCAGGAGGCAGCCCACGCTGCTGTGCTCCCCCGCCCTTCTGAGCAGCACCCCCGGGCGCCTGGCAGGTGCTCACGCAGGCGCCCTCCCCGCTGTCCGGCTCCAGAGGCCTGGGCAGACTCCAGGAGTCTGCCTCTTTTCTTGCAGTTCAAATGCCCACTCCTCCCTCCTTGAGGACCAAACCACCCTCCCACCCAATGAAAAAGCCCACCCACGAGAGGTCATTAGCACGTGGTCAGGAGTGTGGATTCTGGAACGTGACTACCTGGGACCCAGCCACACCCTGCCACTCATTAGCTGTGTGAAAAGAGGCAAGTGAATAACCTCTCTGTGCCTCTACGAAGTAGAGTAACAGCGCTGAGCTCATGGGACTTGGTGAGGATTCCGTGAGCTCCAGCCACACTGGAGCAGCGCCGGGCACTCAGGCAGGGCCAGCGTCCCCTGCCCAGAGCCCCTCCTCCACCTCTCCACGCACTGTCCTGCTGCTGGGCTCGCGGAAATCCAGGCAGGTCCCCCTGGTTCTAGTTTCCACAGGAAGCAGGTGAAGGAAAACGGGCTACAGGGACTTTCTGGGTGGCCCGAGAAGGGACCTTGGAGACCCCTAGTGTTATCGGTGTTACACGATACTGAGAACTTCGCTGACACATTAACACACACGATACCTGTGACGTCAGTGTACTCTAGAGATTATCTAACTACCACAGTCGTCATGCTACTGTCAGTTATACTGGAAATTAGTACCCTTTTTTTTAGACTTATTTATTTATGCATACAAGCACTGGGGTACAGGCCAGAGATGGGGGGTGAGATGATTCACCAGAGACAGAGTGGGGAGCAGAGCAGGCGGATCTACTGAAACACACTGCAGAGGGGAGCAGCGGGCGAGGCGGGAGAGGTCTGCTGCGCCATGTGGGTCACACAGCTGGCAGTAGGGATTCGAACTCGTGCTGCGGTGGCTGTGGTTTGCTTCATAGTGCGGTGCTCAACCCACTGCGCCACCAGGGAGGCCCCTGGAAATTAGTACTCTTGATGAGTAATAATATATCACTAGTATATGCTAGTATCTACAGCCCCTCCCGCTGGTGACACCCTTCTCTGTATTGGCCTCTGTATTCCTCCCCTCCGTGACTTGAATCGGCACGTCCGCCCGTGAGACACACACACTGATTAGCCCCGTTCCAAGGAGTAAACTGAGGCCCTGGGAGAGGCCGTGTGCCCAGGGAAGGGCGGGGTATTGGCCGGAGAGCGCTGAAGCCAGGCCCGCGCCCTCGCGGATGCGCTCATGCCCCTGAGGGTCAAGGTCCTGCCCACCTTGCTCTGTGCCTTCCGCTGTGCAAACCGGGAAGCAGAGCTGGTGGAGGCGCGCTGGCCAGGCTCACCCCAGAACGGGGACTGCGTAACCACAGCCCCTCAGATGCCTCAGGGAAGCTGTTTTATTTATTTATTTATTTTTTTAGATATTTATTTATTTATGCATACAAGCACTGGGGCACAGGCCAGAGGTGCGGGGGGGTGAGAGGATTCACCATAGAAAGAGCAGGGAGCAGAACAGGCAGATCAACAGAAGTACACCGCTGAGGGCAGCAGCGGGCGAGGCAGGAGAGGCCTGCCGCGCCATGTGGGTCCCCTCCCTGGCCGGCAGCAGGGATCAAACTCGTGCTGCAGTGGCTGAGGTCTGCTTCATAGTGTGTTGCTTAACCCACTGCGCCACCAGGGAGGCCCAGGGAAGCTGTTTTAGTCCAGCACTAATTTCTAGCATCAGCTCATGGGGTAAAGGCCCAGGATTCGTGGTCTCCATGCTGCCATCCCCCTTTTTGCCAGGGTCACGTGGAAGAGCTGTGGGGGCTGGCCACGCACCCCAGCCAGACCCGGTTTGTGACGAGCGGGCAGGATAAGCTGGTGCACTTGTGGAGCGCAGAGTCCCACCAGCCCCTGTGGAGCAGGAGCATCGAGGTACAGGGCTGGGGGCTCGAGTTGGCTGTCTTGATTACTTGGGAACCACACCTGGGCTTTTTAATATGTATATATTTTTTATTCAAAAGGGCAGACATTATCAAAAGGGAGGGAAGTAGAGGAGGCTTGCAGAGACAGTTGGGCAGAACCCCTGAGGGACAGGTTTGCTAAAAGAGACGCCTCCGTAGTCACACGTGGCAGCCTGGGGAGGAGAGCGGCCGCTGCTGCTTTGCCGAGGGAGGACGTCGGCGAGAGCAGCACCTGCACAGTCCCCGGTGGACAGGAGGCGATTTACTGCAGGGAATTGGGGCTCATTTGGAAACCAGGGAGTGGGTTTTCACCTGGAAGGAAGCCCAGAACACCGCAGAACTGACACCCCCCCCCTCCAGGGGAGCTGCTGCCTCTGCCACAGCCAGCTAGGGAGTCAGGGACCAGGTTCAGGGACAGGCAGCTGTTTTAAAAGTTCATTCTTTTGCATAGGAGAACTGGGGTGTAGACCAGAGGTGCAGGGGGGAAGAAGGGTGAGAGGAGTAACCAGAGACAGAGTGGGGACCAGAACAGGTGGGTCTACTGAAGTACACTGCTGAGGGAAGCAGCAGTGAGACAGGAGAGGTCTGCTGCACCATGTGCGTCCCCTCCCTGGCTAGGAATCGAACTCGTGCTGCAGTGGCTGCAGATGCTTCATAGTGCTGGGACTTATCCCTTTGCACCACCAAGGAGGCCAGCAGATAGGCTTTTTATGTGGAAAATCTTTTCAAGACACGTACACCTTTGGTGGCCAGCAGCCTTGCTACCCAAGCATCGCCCTGGGTGAATAAAGTGGGAATGTAGAACAGGAGGAAAACAGGATCCAGGATCCACAGTGACAGGAACATTTTCCCTTCAAGCTGACATGTTAAAGGAAAGGGGGCAGCTTTCCAGGGTGTCTAGAGCAAGGGGTTCCTGGAGGGCAGCAGAGGAAGGCTGAGCATGGGCTCTGAGGCAGGGGGCTAGCCAGATGGATGGGGGGGCACCCTCAGCCCTGCCTTTTCTCTCCCTCCTCAGGATCCTGCCCGCTCTGCTGGCTTCCACCCCAGTGGCTCTGTCCTGGCTGTCGGCACAGTGACTGGCAGGTGAAGATGAGGAGGGCACTTGGTGAGGGGTTGGGGGGGACCTTCTCTGCTCTCCAGAGGGCTTGTCCTTGAGCCACGCACCTCTTACCTACTGCCCCAAGGCCCAGAGAACAGTCATTAGGTGTGGCTTTTTAGCAGGCCTTGCTCTCTGGAGTTAGCTTCCCAAATCTCTTTGGGGTCCCTCCCTGCCAGATGAACTCACCCTTCCCCCCATGCCTTCTCCTTAAAGATGGCTGCTGCTGGACACGGACACCCACGACCTGGTGGCTATCCACACAGATGGCAATGAGCAGATCTCAGTGGTCAGCTTCTCCCCAGGTAAGGGGTGGCCCGGGACCCTGGAGAGGGGCGGCCCAGGAACCTCAGTTCAGTTACTGACAGCTGAAAGGGTGGCGCCTCTGTGGCCAGCCTGGGGGCGGGCCTAGGGCTGTGGCTAGGAAGGCACTTGGGACTGCTGAGGGGTCTGGGCTAGTGGGGGTTTGACTCAGAGAGGAGGGGACCTAGCCAGGGTGTCTCCTCATGGCCCCCTCCCCCTCCCCCAGACGGGGCGTACCTGGCCGTGGGCTCCCACGACAACTTGGTGTACGTGTACACGGTGGACCAGGGCGGCCGCAAGGTCAGCCGCCTGGGCAAGTGCTCGGTGAGTGGGCAGTGGCCCCCAGCCTGCGCCGCCACCCTGTCCAGGGGGTGCAGAATTAACCAATTTTCTACCTCAAGGGAGCTCAGCTTCAACATGCTACTGACTCTGCTTTGAGGGCCTCAAGGAGCCTTAGCCCCGCCCACACATTGACCCCCTGTGTCCTAAGCCCGCCCCTTGTGTGGCCCCGCCCCCACGTTCTAAACGCACCCTCTGTGTGGCCCAGCCCTGCAGTCAAAGCCCGCCCCTCTGTGTCCAGCCCCACCCACATGTTCTAAACTCCCTTGTGTTCCAAGCCCTTTTTGTCTAGCCCCGCCCACCACAGTCTGGCCCCGCCCAAGGTAGTCTGGCCTCTTCCCCCAGGCTCCAGAGGCCTGTGGATCCTTCCTTTTAGCCCCCTTGTGTTCTCACCCTATCCCTGTAATTTGCATTCCACCAGCCTGCTGAGCCCACCTCCTCCAGCTCTAACTCCACCCCTTCCCTCCCCCGCAGGGCCATTCCAGTTTCATCACCCACCTGGATTGGGCCCAGGACAGCAGCTGCTTTGTCACCAACTCCGGGGACTATGAGATTCTGTACTGTGAGTTCTCCAAGACCAAAAGACAGTTCTCCCTTGCCCTCCTCGCTTTGCCCCCCCCACCCCCCCCCCAATTCTCATGTGCGGTTTGCGGATTAGCTGGAGTGGAGTTCTGAGAAAGGAGGCTGGGCTTCAAGCTGTCGGGTCATCCGAGGTGACCCTGGTTTTCAGGGGCTGTTGCCATCGGTTGGTCTCCTGACTTCTGATTTCCTCCCTCGTGGACCCCACTTTTTTTTCTCTAAAGATTTATTTATGCATACAGGAACTGGGGTGCAGGTCAGAGATGCAAGCATGGGGGTGGTAAGAGGAGTCACCACAGACAGAGTGGGGAGCAGAACAGGCGGATCCACTGAAACACTGCTGAGGGGAGCAATGGGGAGACAGGAGAGGTCTGCTGCGCCATGTGGGTTCCCTCTCTGGTCAGGAGCAGTCTGCCGATAGCTTCATAGTGCTGAGACTGAACTCCTTGCACCACCAGGGAGACCCTGGACCCCACTTTTAACTGTTTCTTCCCTTTCCGGTTGGACGGGTGGGGTGCAGGTTTCTAAGCATGTCCTCTGCTCTTACCTTGGGGTGTTACCTCCCGGGATCCAGTCCCCTCAGAGGACAGAGCAGTGTAGGAACTTAGCCCAGTGTCTCATACCTGTGTCATCGTCTGTGAAGTGATGGGTTCAGTCAGTCGTTCTTTTCTCTCTGACGCCTGCTCCTCGTTTTCCGTCTCAGGGGACCCTGCTACCTGTAAGCAGATCACCAGTGCCGACTCTGTGAGGAATGTGGAATGGGCCACGGCTACTTGTGTCCTGGGATTTGGGGTGTTCGGTAAGTTCTGGAATGAGGGTTTCACTGAGGACAGGAGTTCCCAGAAGCATCCCTGACAGGTGGTTTTCAGTGTCCTGTTGGTGACCTCCAGGACAGAAGCTTCTTTACACATGGGGTGGGGGTGCAGTGTTGGTATAAGAGAAAAGGTCAGGCTGCGATGGCCTCTGAGGTCCTGTGGATAATGAAATGGGTGGTGACATCTGGCCCAAAAAGATTCACACTGTCAGTGCCCTGGCCACCCATCTATCAGGCATCAACGCAGTAAACACACATACTCCTTGAGCATCTCTATGCCCAGCAAGGGGCCAGGAAGTGCCGTGCACAGTGGTGACCACAATGACCCTTGTCATCATGGGACTTGCAGTTTGCTGGAAGAGACAGACCTGTCTCCAGACAAGTCAAGCTGAAACAGGAAGGTCCGGAGGAGCTTCTGGCCCCACTCTGGAGAGAATCAGGGAGGGCTTCCTGGAGGAAGGGACATTGAACTAGATCCAAGTCCACATTCCAGGGAGGTAAAGAAGGAAAGCAATCTCTAAGGAATAATAGAATCTTCAAAATCCCACAGGTGACATAGACCTTGGTATTTGGAGGAATCCAAGCAGGCAGAGTGGCTATGTTACTACAGAGTTGAAGGGGAGCATTGGTAAGGAGGAGTAGAGCAGGGCAGGACCAGGCCAGGCAGAGCTTAGGGGTCACACGAGAAGCGATGAAGCAGTAGGGGGGCAGGGTCAGATACACATTTGCAGAAGATCATTTCCCTTCCCTTCCCCGATTAGAGATGGTGAGAAGATGGCAGGGAGGCTGGGGCCTGCTCCTCTTGGGTGTCCCCAGTTGACATCTTGCATCACCACACCCATGTCCCCACAGGCATCTGGTCTGAGGGAGCGGATGGCACGGACATCAACGCTGTGGCCCGCTCCCACAATGGGAAGCTGCTGGCTTCAGCTGATGATTTTGGCAAAGTTCACCTGTTTAGCTACCCCTGCTGTCAACCCCGAGTGAGTCCCTCGTGTTGGGGTGGGCATGGGAGGACTGGCAGGGTGGCGGTAACAACGGCATTGGGGGCTGGGGGGAAAGATTGAGATAGCCCTCTCCCAAGGGCATGTCTTAACCTGAAATTTGATCCATTTCAGAGTCTGTAGCAGTAACACTTGCAGATTCTGCAGTTCTGAGAGACCTTTGGTTCTTTTATCTATTAGTTTAAGGGGTATTTGCAAGACACCTACTGTGTGCTGGGCACAGGGGATTCAGCAGAGAACAAGATAGAGGTCTGCTTCTCACCTCCTTCTTTCTCAATCACAGGCCCTCAGTCACAAATACGGTGGACACAGCAGCCACGTGACAAATGTGGCCTTCTTGTGGGATGACAGTATGGCCCTGACCACGGGGGGCAAGGACACCAGCGTGCTGCAGTGGCGGGTGGTCTGAGGTGGAGAGGGGACATGGGCAAGGGTGGTCAGGTGGCAGGGCTGGAATTCTATTTTCGGGAGATGTCTATTGCCGAGTAGAGTAATATATACCCAGAGTATGTCTATAGCAGAGAGTGTTATGGGGGGTGGGTGGGTGCCAGACGGACAGAAGTCTCTATTTATCGGGATGGGAGGAGAGATCACATTGTTTTTGGGGAAAACATTAGGGTGTTTGGTTTGGGGTGTTTTTTTAAGTTTATTTTGTATCATCCAGAAATAAAGACACGTGCACTGAGGTGGAGTGTCGGGGTCTGTGTGTGCTGTGGCCATAGAGTGAGTGTGTCCATAAACTTACGTACTTGGGGGTGTGTGCACACATGTGTTACAGTCTGTGATGAGGGACTGTTACTCAGTTTTTATTGAATGCAAGTAACGGAAACCAAACTTCCTCTAAGAGCAAGAGAACTGTTTACCTACAAGTCAAACCAAGAAGGACTCGAGGCCCACCAGGATACTCCCTCCATACATTCTCTCACCTACTGTGAGTCAGCATTTTTCTCAGCAAGGAGCATTTACTCACCACAAAAACATGACACCCAGCAGCTTCAAAACTCATGGCAACCAGCCTTGGGCCCTAAGTACAAGTATCTCAGGGAAGAGCTGTGATTGGCCTGTCTGAAGATCAATCAACTTAGCCTGCAGCATGGTCTACTGTGATTGGCTCCCCTTGGATGACGTACCATTCCTGGACCAATAGTAGTGGCCAGCGAGGTGAGATTGTGTTAAAAGAAGGAAGCCAACAAGGAGGCTTAAGGGAATGAAGTCATAATAGATGTCTGTCTGGGAGATGGGTGTGAGGACTTTGGGTTGGTTGCAAGATACAGAAACCCAACTCCATCCAGCAGGAACAAAATAGTTGTCAGGTTCAGGAACTGAGTAGCCTAAAAAGGCCAGCTGGATTTCAGGGGGCTCAAATTATGCCATCGAGGTTCTCCTTGGGTAGATGTCTCAAATTACTGTACTCAACCAAAATTTTTACTTTTAACTTTTTACAGATTTTATTTTTAAAGGTTTATTAATGCCTATAAGAACTGGGGTACAGGGCCTCCCTGGTGGCGCAGTGGGTTAAGCAACACACTATGAAGCAAACGGCAGCCACTGCAGCACGAATTTGATCCCTGCTCCAGCCAGGGAGGGGACCCACATGGCACAGCAGACCTCTCCTGCCTCGCCTGTTGCTCCCCTCAGCAGTGTGTTTCAGTCAGTCAGCCTGTTCTGCTTCCCACTGTGTCTCTGGGGAATCCTCTCACTGCCCTGGACTCTGGCCTATACCCCAGCTCTTCTATGTATAAATAAATCTTTAAAAAACTGGGGTACAGGCCAGAGGTGTGGAGGGGAGAACAGGTGGATCTACTGAAATACACTGCTGAGGGAAGCAGCGTGGGGAAACGGGAGAGGTCTGCTGCGTCACATGGGTCTGCGCCCCACAAGTTCACCGTGGGGATTAAAGTTCGCCTGAAGGTGATAGGGACTTCCTAGGCCACCAGGGAGGCCCTTACTGATAACGTGTATGCAGAGAACACCCCTCGTGACCCACGTGTAGTTTGCTGAACTCAAACTGCACCCCACCTCTAGGAAGCGCAGGGCATGTGGTCATGTCGGAGGGTCCCACGTAGGTGCCTGCAGCCAGTGCCAGCATGAACAGGGGGGGTCCCCCATGCCAGCTAGCAGTTCTCAGCACCAGCTCAGTTCACTTCATTTCTGACACTAGCAGATAAAGGGCTCAGCCCCCCAGGCCGGCTTCCTCTTCAGACACCAGCTGCAAGCCCTGTGTTTGTGCTCAACCAACCGGTGAGTTCCCATGACACCCTCCCCACACTCGAGGTGCCGGTTATTACCAATGCTTCTGCCCCACCAGCTCAGAGCAGGGGGCCCAGGAGACTGTCCTCAGGTTCAATTAATTTGCTGGAGTGACTCACACTCTCAATTTATGATCAAGGACGTAACAAGGAACAGCCAGGAGGAGAGGCATAGGACAAGGAGAGGCTCCCACGCCCTCCTCAGCCTGCCATCACCTCCATGTGTGATAACCTGGAAGCGCTCCAAAACCCCTGCTCTGGAGTTTTTTTGTGGAGGCTTCATTGCCTAGATTGATTAAATCACTGACCTCAGCAATTGAACTCAATTTCAAATGCCTCTTCCTTCCCAGGAGCTTTGGAGGTGGGACTCAATTCACACCCAGCGTGGGTTGGTTTCCCTGGCAACCAGCCCCATCCTCAGGTGTTTTCCAAAAGTTAGTTTCATTACCATAACAAGAGACACTGTGAGCCCTCTTCAAGCTGCAGAAATTGCAAGATTTTTGGAGCTGTGAGCCAGGAATTGTGGATGAAACCCAAATTAGTATGAGAAAAATTATTTCCATTATCTGCATGACTATATATATATGTACTTTATATATCTGTACTTCCTATAAATCACGATATTGCAGGTTCTCTCCCCTCCACTTTTCTGGTCAAGGGCCTCAGTTAATAGACTTGTCTGCCCTGGACTGCCGGGCACCCCCTCAGAACTGGAAGTGTGGAGCCCTCCTTTTCCTTCACCCCTTATAAAATCCCAGCACTCCTGCCATTTGGGGAGCCATTTGGGGTACTGTAGGGTCATAGAACAATCAGGTCTTTCCACCCTCCCACCACTGTGATGATGGACACCTGCGGTGCTGCGAGCATTCCAGGGTGGGCATGTGCAAGTGGGCGCACCTG
>JAGFMF010011711.1:1358339-1379198 GCA_019455555.1 Galemys pyrenaicus
CTGCGGTGCTGCGAGCATTCCAGGGTGGGCATGCGCAAGTGGGCGCGCCTGAGTTGGACACGGGCTTAAATGGGCAGCGTCATGAGGACGCCAGGACCGACAGTACTGACCAACACCAATGTGAGCAGTAGAAGCAGCCAAGAGGGTGAGATGCGCTGGGGGCTGGGAGGCCTGCCAGGACATTTCTGGAGGTTCAGAGTGTGGTTTTCTGGGTGCAAGTAAAAACCAGGTGTGGTCATTACACTTAGGTCAGGGCCTGGAGCCAAGTCATTAAATTTTAGCTTCCTCCTCCCGCCCCCCAACAGTGTCAGCTGTCATTTTTCAGTCACTTCTGATCCTTCACCTTTTAAACTATGCCCTGCCCTCACCTCTGTCTGCAGCCATGTGCACCCCGGCGTTTGCCCTTCCCTGTGACATTTCACACCTCTGCGTCTCTGCACATGCTGTTCTCGCCCTGCTGGCACACACTTTCTGAACCCCAAGAAAGCCTATTCCGTCTGCATGCCCAGTAATCTCGCCACCCTCCTGGCCCCCAGACTTCAGAGGCTAGTTGTCTGCCACTCCGAGCTCAGTCTCCTGTCCCTGCTGGCGGGCATGGTGTAGTGGAGGGTAAATGCCTCAAAAGTGGGCCTCCCCGGTGGCCCAAGGGTTGAGGCACAGCACTATGAAGCTATCCGCAGCCATGCAGCGTGAGTTCCATTCCTGGCCAGGGAGCGGACCCACACGGCGCAGCAGACCTCTCCTGTCTCCCGCTGCTCCCCTCAGCAGTGGATTTCAGTAGATCCGCCTGTTCTGCCCCCACCCCACCCTCACCCCCGCTCTGTCTCTGGTGAATCTGCTCACCCTCCACACCTCTGGCCTGTGCCCCAACTCTTATAGGCATAAATGAATCTTTAAAAGAAAAAAAAAAAAAAAAGCAGGCTTTCTCCGCCCTCCGCCATTAGCACCCATGACCAGCACCTGTAATGAAGGCGGGACCTGCGCCCAGAGAGCCCCGGGCCTGCACACAAGTGCCGAGGGGCCAGGGGGATATAATGGCTGCTACTCTGAGACGACAACAAAGCGAGGAGCCAGCTAGGGAAATACTGAGGGTGACGGCTGGGCTGATTCAGCACTCAAAGCACTCAGCAACCTACTGAAGGCTCCAAAATTGTCTTTTCATCTGGGAGAAACGGACGATGAAACTGCCCGGCCTGGAATGGTGGTTGCAAAACATGGTAAGACATATCTGAAGAGGTGGGAACTTACACCCCCAAATCGTGGTGTGCTGTAAACCTGTTATCTCGATAAAAATAGGATAAAAAAAAGTACGAGAAAAGAGGTTCCTTTTAGGCCCCCCACCTTCCTCAAACCTTCCCTAAAGCCAAGTTCTGGAGAAGTGACGGGGCGTCCCTTTTCTTCATTGCTTTGGCGCCCTCTTGTGCCCAGCCTCAGACCTGCATAGAAAAACGTACCTAGAAAGTTCTAAGCAATAGAACTAGCAAGTCTCCATCGGCGGCCTCCCCGCCCCCAAGTCACTCTCAGCCTTTCTCTTCCCGCTCTGGACCCAAGAGGCTGCCCCGAGAAGGCACCACCCGCAAGGCTCACCCTCCAGTCCTCTGGCTTCTAGAAGTCCTGACAGGAAATGGGAGGGTGGGAGGAGAGAGATGGGAGCACAGATTACCCTCCCTGCACCCTGCCCTCAGGTCCTGCCTGGCTCCCATCTAGGGCTCCAGCTACAGGGGCTTCTCTCCAGACGCCCCTCTCCCATATGATGAAGGTTTGCTTCTCACCTTGGAGCTGCCTCATCCTTGTGACTTCCCCACCCTGCCCTCCCCTCCAAAACGCCCCTTCACACGCTCCCACTTAAAGTTCCTAAGGGGCTACCAGTTACCAGAACCCAGTCTCACCATCACAGCATAGGAGAATGGGGGATGCTTGCCAGCCAGTTGGGTCCCCAGAATCCCAAAGCTTGGGATAGCCAAGGGGCTGACAGGAAGGTTCTGTAGGGCTTGCCTTGAAACTGATAGGATTTTTATGGGGTTATTTGAGAGGAGGAGCTAAACCTTTAAAGACTCTCTGGTGGCCTAGGGGTTAAGCACCACACTGTGAAGCATCCACAGCCACTGCAGCTCCACTTCAATCCCAGCCAGGGAGGGGACCCACATGATTCAGCAGACTTCTCCTGTCACCCTGCTGCTCCCCCCAGCAGTGTATTTCACTGCTCCCTGCTCTTCTCCCTGCTGTGTCTCTGGTGACTCCTCTCACCTACCTGTACCCCAATTTTTGTATGCATAAATAAGTAAACCAGGCCTCCCTAGTGGCACAAGGGGTTAAATACCTCACTATGAAGCTATCCACAGCCACTGCAGTGGGAGTTCAATCCCCGGCCAGGGAGGGGACCCACATGGCGCAGCAGACCTCTCCTGCCTCGCCCGCTGCTCCCCTCAGCAGTGTGTTTCAGTCCATCTGCCTGTTCTGCTCCCCACTCTGTCTCTGGTGAATCCTCTCACCCCCCACACCTCTGACCTGTACCCCAGTGCTTATATGCATAAATAAATCTTAAAAAGAAAAATAATGTCAAATATAACTAATAAAAAAAAGAGAAAAAAACAAATGATGTCAAATATAACTAATAATAAAAAAAAGAAAAATAATAAATAAATCTTAAAAAAAAAAAGACACCTTCTCTGAGGAAGGGTGGAAGGGAACAGCCTTTATTCCCATGTGCCAAAGACCACTTGGACTCTTGATTAATTCTCTCACTTTCTGTTTCTCTCAAGAGCCTGAAAGGCAGGGGTAATAATATATAGCTCAGAGAGGTGAAGTCATTTGTCCAAGGCCACACAGCAGATTACTATATACAGCTACCTTTTAAAAAAAAAAATCTATCACTTCACTTATAGGCAATACTAAAGAGTGTAAGTATTTCCCAGAAAGGGAAACAGAACATTTTTGGGTGATGGGAATGTTCTGTCTTTTTTTCCCCTGACAAGTGGTCTCATATGTTTATTACTGAGCCCCCTACAAAGAGGAAAAATAATTTCCTAATGAAGGGGCTTCCCTGGTGGCCTAGGGGTTCAGTCTTAGCACTATCACCTCTGGCCTGAATTCAATCCCAGCCAGGGAGCTGACCCACATGGCACAGCAGACTCTCCTGTCTCCCTGCTGTTCCTCTCTCTGTCCCCCAGCAGTGGATTTCAGTAGATCTGCCTGTTCTGCTCCCCACTCTGTCTCTGATGAGTCCTCTCACCCCTCCCCACCCGCACCTCTGGCCTATGTCCTAATTCCTCATGCATATATACATAAATCTTTAATCTCCTAACCAAACATGGTTGGTTGTAAGTGAGGGTGGGAGTGTGAGTTGGCAAGGTGCCAGTGACCCCACGGTGTCCTAACATGTGTGCACCTGTACCTGTGGCTCCTTCCAGACCAGCTTCTTGCTCCGAGACGTCTCCTCCTGGAGCTGTACCTGATTTTATTACAAGTTTCCATCCAAATGCGTTGGGCAGTAGGATGATTCTGCTTTTGCTCTATTGGCTGAAACGACAGTGTAGATGACAGAGTGCACTAGATAATCATCATGAGGGCTCAAACCCAGGACGGGGCTCTGAGCACTGCTTGGCAGTCACGAGTGCAGGCTCAGCTCCTGCGCCTGGTTCTAGAGAAGACAGAGGGCGCGAGTCTGTGGGCCTTGATGCAGTTCTTCTCCGCAGGGCGCTTCTGACTCCTCTGGGTGTCCATCCTCAGAGCTGCTGCGTTTTCTTGGCCTGAAGAGCCGTGGCTGCTGCCTGTGTGCAGAGGAGGGCAAGGCTGGGGCTTGGCCACACCCCTGGCTTCTGAGAAGTGCTGCTGTGGACGCACAAAGCCAGGTACAAGGTTAACATCTCCCCTGGGCAGCTCCTCGGTGAGAGGCTGGTCTGCCCCAGGCACCAGACTCAGGGCGCAGGCTGGTCTGCCCTGGTCCAGTGCAGGCGGTGGCTGTGCTCTCTCCCTGCTGGAGCAGGAGGGCGCCCAGAACGTTCACAGTATGTTCAATTTCTTGGCCAGGAATGGCTGCATCTTGAAAGTCTTTTGGGAAAACAGGGCAAGAAACAGTTAACAGCACGGGAAGCAGAGGTGGAGGAAAAAGCCCTATGTCTTGATTTGGGGGCTCACTTTCAAGGGTTATCATCTGACATCACTCTTTATATGGTTCCCTTAAGATCTGGGCATGTGTATTTTTCTTAAAAAAACAAATAAGCAAAGAAAGAATTTGTGCACCTCCCAACTGTTCACTTCTCAGTGCAGCCTGCCAGATCTGTGTGAAATGCTTTGACCGAGAATGATTTCTCACAGCCGTTTTGTGAAGGTTGTGAGGATAATAATAAGTCAACAGCAACTATTGTTGGAGCTCTTAGTATTTTTTTTAAATTTAAGGATATTTGACATCATTTGTAGTCCCCAGGGAGTACCCACCACCATTCCACCCGTGCTCATCACCTCAGTCTCTTGTGCTTTCTGCCCTCATCCCATTCTTTGCCCTCCCCTCCAGCTATTAGTATTCGTGTCCTCTCTCCCTGAAAACAGTGTGAATAGTGCACCTATCTTGCCTATCCTGGTCTTCTAGGCAGCAGACATAACAGTAAACAAACCAGACACAAAAATGACACTCCTCCGACCCCAGGAGGCAGATAATTAGAAGATAATCGGTGAAATACATGGCATGCTAGAGGGAAGTGTAATGGAGCAAAGGAAATAAAGCATGGAGGAAAGGAGGGGCCTCCCTGGTGGCTCAAGGGGTTGAGCACCCACACTGTGGGGCTTCCATGGCCACTGAATCTCCAGTTGGATCCCCGGCCAGGGAGCAGGCCCACAGGGCACAGCAGACCTCTCCTGCCTCGCCCGCTGCTCCCCTCAGCAGTGTGTTTCAGTCCATCTGCCTGTTCTGCTCCCCACTCTGTCTCTGGTGAATCCTTTCACACCCCACCCATGCTACTGGCCTGTACCCCAGCTCTTGTGGGCATAAATAAAGTCTTTCCAAAAAATCAGGGCGGAAAGGAAGCACGGGGGCTGTTCCAACTTGACAGAATTGACAAGGTGGAAGAACATCCCCTGGACAGAGTGATGACGCTGGCAAGAGAGGAAACTGAAGCACTTGGCTCCTCAGTCCAAAGTCTGGCCCAGGGGTCCAGGCAATGCCAGAAAGTGAGGATTTAGGCGGGCTCAGTCCCAGGAGGGCCTAAGGGTAACTCCTTTACCCCAGCCTGAGGGCTCCACGGAGTTGGAAATGGGGGTAGAGGAGGGTAAGCAAAGGGGTTAATGAAAATGGGGCCTCCAGTCCAGGGACTAGGTAGGACTGGGGGGAAGTGTTCCAGCAGCAGGTGAGGTTCACCAGTGTAGGGCGCCCTAGCGGGGTGAAGGCGGAAAGGGGTTAAGGGGGAGTGACAAAGGAGGGGTTAATGGGGGCGGGCCTGGCCTGGGCGGGGCCTCAGCTGGTGGCGCTGACCCGGGGGCGGGAGGAGTCACCGCGGGGTCCCTGTGCCTCCGCCAAGCGCAGACCCTACAGCAGCCCAGGCCCGCCCCGTCCAGCCGCTGTGCGCAGGTAGGCGCCGCTCCCGCCTCCCCCCGCCGCCCCCGCCGTCCCGCCGTCCCCGCCGCTGCCCGTCGCCCCGTGGGCCGGTCCTCTCCACAGGTCCTCTCCGCGCCCCCTGCAGGCCAGGCATCCGCAGCCTCTGCCTCAGTCTCCCGCGCCGTCTCGGTTCCCGCCCCTCTCTGCTCCCCGCTCGCTCAGCGTCCCGGGGCTGACTTGTCTCGGTTTGTCTCCATCTCCCCACCTGTCTCTGAGGTCTCTGCCTCTCAGGTCTGCTCCCTCCGGGTGTGTCTCTTCTACATCTCTGCATGTCGTTATCTCTCCTCTCCATCTCTGCTGGCTTGAGTCTCTCAGCCGCGGTCTCGGCTGCCGCTTCCCTGGCTCTGGATCTCCGTCTCTGCAGCTGTCTGCCTCCCTCTCCCCGTCTCTGCATCTCTTGCCTCTTCCCTTCCTGGCTTTCTCCTTTCAGCCCAACGCCATGGCATCCCCAATCCGGGCACATCCCAGAACTGCCCCCCACCCAGGCGCTGTGTGGGAGGCGGGTGCCGGAAAATAAGGCTGCCACCTGGGCAGGTGGACTCTGACACTGTGACCTCTGCGCCCCTTAAGGGAGTCACCCCCGCTGCTCCCGAGGTCGCACTCACCCCACCCTCCAATTTCAGGAATTCCTGCCTGGGGGAGGACTTCCTCCCCTACTTCCTCCCTTCCTGGATCTGACTGGGTCACTGTTAACTCCTCCCTGCCTCTCCTCCCCCTCTGCTGTGAACTGGACACCCCCTGCCATCCCCAAGCCCCCAAGCCAGGCTGAGACCGTTCTGGAATTTCTGTCCGCTGGCTGCAGGGTCTGTCCCGTGTTCAGGCGTGGTGTGCACAGGGCAAAAAGTGGAGATGATGGGGCCACACCCCTCACGGCCTCCCCCCCCACACACACCGACTGGGCCCCCTACCCAGCTCTGCGGGTTCCGGTAAAGATGGGGGGTTGCTTTCTGGTGGGGGCTCCCAGTAGGAGAAGCGAGAGACCCACAGGAGTGGACGGTGAGGGGGCCCCTGAGAATCACATAGTCAAATCCCTTAAATGGGAACCTTGAGTGGGCGGGCGACCCCCAGGCTAGCTGGAAACATGTGAACATTCAAATCCGAGGTCCTCTCTGAACCCCACAACCCGGCAGATTAGTGTCGGAATCTTGGCAGTTTCCAGCGGAGAGCTCGGAGGGGCTCCTGGAGCCACGCCCCCATTTTACAGCTGGGGAGACTGGGCTAGAAGAGCCAGGACCCCCTGGGGAGTCCCTGCCAGGCCGGGGCTGGGACCAGTTCACTGAAGCCCAAACCAGGAGATCGCTGCTGCCTTGGCGCTCAGTGGGATTAATTTGGGGGAGGTTTGCACAGGGGGGGGGGGGGAAGAATGCCCGGGGAGAGCGTGAATGGCCAGAATCCAGAGGGAGCCTTTTAAGAGCAGAGAAGAGAAAATATTTCTAAAATCCTTGGTGGTGGGGAGGCAGAGGGGATGCGACTTGGTTTGAGTGGAAGAGGTGGAATTTCAGGAGGGGTGAGGGGTGCGGGGTGCAGGGGTGAACCCTGCTGGCCGTCTCCAGTCTCCTCCCCCCTGAAGCCCACCACTCCCCTGGGACAGGGCCTATAATTTGGTTTGTGTCTAGACAAATAATAACTCAGCTGGTGAGAGAGAGAGAGCAGGGAGGGAGGAGGCTCCCCGCGGGGTGAGGGGGAGCAGAAGGGAGGTCACCTGCTGCCTGGGTTCCTCCCAGGTGTGTGTGAGAAGTGAGGGGCTGACTACAGCATCCTTATAGAGCTTCGGGGGCTGCCAGAATGCAGAATGTGAAAAATCAGGATAAGGGGGGCCAGGGGAGTGGGGTTCACCATTTATAGAGTTATGTCCCCATTTCTGTGAAAAAGAAAAGGGAAATGCGTACTCCCGTTTGCTGGGCGAAAAAGAATAATCAGTTTAATAATAGATTAGGAAAGTCGCAGAATGTTTTAAAAAAAAACATCATAGAGCATTCCAACAATAGAACTTCAGAATTGGGGAATGTGAGACTCGGAGGATATTAGAAACTTAGAAGGCTGAGGGCATGGGAGCGAGGGTGATAATAATAGGGAGAGGCCACGCTCGCTGCTGGGGCGGCACCCTGTGCAGGCTGGACTCGGAAGCCGAGGGGAGAACTGGGGGAGCCTGGGCTCCCTTCCAGGTGGTGTGGGGGGTCAGGGCGGAGGAGGACCCCCTCGGTGGAAATGGGGAAACTGAGGCCCAGAGGGGGCGATGGCGCAGAGGCCTGCCTGGCCCTGTTTCCGCTGCTGCCCGGCACCAGGTGGGGAGCGAGGCGGTGATCACATTTCGTCCCCTAATGAGCAGACCGGAGCTGGCCGGTCCCGGGGCTGCCTGGGAGGAGGGGGAGCAGAGTCCACCGAGGAGGGAAGTGCGGAGAGAGGCGGCCCCCTGCCTTCCCGGACCGGCTGTGGCTGGTGAGTGAGCGATCCTAGGTGGTGGGGGGGCTTAGGGGTGACTCCATCTCTCCCTCTGTCCTCTCAGCAACCCAAATCCAGCAGCCTTGGATTTAAGGGAGGCTGGCAGGTCCCGGGGCGCACCTGCCAGAGCAGCTGAGGCCTAGGATGGGTGCTGGGGTCCCACCTCCTTCCTGTCCCCCCCCATGGTGCCACTCTGGGGGTTATTGCCTCTTTCCTGCTCTCTGTAGACAGGGGTCTATGGGACAGTGGGCGCTTCTTGTGAGGATTGTGAGACTTGGGGGTTGACTCCCCAACAGAGCCTGAGTCCTGAGTTGGGGTGTCGATGGGGGTGGGAAGTGAACGAGGGGGGCAGGTGAAGGAGGGCACGTCAGCCACCACCACCACGGTCACCTGCTTTTAGTGGGGAGGAAAGGCTTTGCAGATTTCAGCATGTTCTCGAAGGGGCCTGCAGGCAGGGGAGAGCATTCAGGGGAGGGGATGCTGGGTCACAAAAAATATGACTGGCCTTCTCACGTGACTTGGACAGCTGCCTCGCCCCTCCGGGCCTCAGTGTCCCCATCTGTATCCGGAGGGGGCTGCACCCCCAGACAGCAGCCGTCCCCACAGGCCTGTCACACCGTGGGCTTCTGAGAGCCTGGCCTTCCTACTGTCTTTGGGATCGGAGGGCGAGCAGATCTCAGTGTGGGAGAAGAGAGGATTGTTTGAGTGCCCCTCGCCCATGCTCAGAACTCCCCCAAAACAGGTAAACTGAGGTGGGGTGAGTGCTCAGCTGGTTCCCTTCCAGGAGACTAGCCTTGGGAAGGCTGTTTCCTCTGGCTGCCAGAAGTAAGCCCAGGTCCGCGCACCAGGCTGTGTCCCAGCCTCAGCCCCAGCCAGGGCGGCCGGAGGACAGGCAGAGGCCAGGCAGAGGCTCCCAGCTCCCGCTGGAAACTGGTTCCTTTCTGTTTCTCTTGCTTTAAAATCTTTATTGAAGTAACCAGGTTGGCAAAGGGCTCGTTTCCTGCCTCGCCCGCAGTGCTCAGTGCTCAGTGCTCCCGGAGCAGCAATAATCGTTCAGTCCTGCACAGTTACAAGCAATTTCGCGGTCCGCCGAGGGTTCTCACATCCGTGGTGTCTAGTGCCTGTGATGCGTCCACTGGACTCCCCTTATACAGAAGGGAAAACGGGGCTCCCGAGAGGCTATTCCCTGTCAGGAAGGAGGGAGAGGAAGGCAGAGATGCAGGGAGACTGAAGGTCAGAGGGAAGGGGTGCGTGGGGCCCGGTCTGAGTGGGGTTCAGTTCCAAGTGTGGAGGAACTGGCTCCCACTGTTCAGGGGAGCAGGCTTCCTCCATCCCACTCCCTGACCTGGGATCTGTCTGCAAGTCTGTCCCTGAGGACCCCGCGGGGGTCAGGCTTACTTGGCGGGGACTCAGCCTTGACCTTTCAAAGTCAATTATGGAGCCAGAGATCCTGCCCTTTGCGCCTTTGCTTCCCCACCTCTTTTCCTGGATCCCACTGGGACTTGTTTGAACTTGAAGAGGGGGTGCACCTCTAGGGAGAGGGAGCCTGCGGTGTGGGATGGGCTGCCGGTGTGGGATGGGCTGCCAGGGTGTGTTCCCACAGCCCACCCTCTTAGCTGGGCGCCTGCTGTATGGGGGGCCTGTCCTAGGTGCTGGGCTGCAGCAGAAATCCCTGTTCTGGAGCCATTTTTTTTTTTAAAATATTTATTTTCTCACACCGTTGTTCATTCCTGTACCATGCTTGATTCTCCTGGCATGCTCACGCTAGGCAGACAGACAGACACAACGGACAGGATATAAATTGATATAAGGCAGGGAGGGGGGACTCGGGGTGTGGGGTTCTCTCCAAGGAAGTGAAGGAGATGAGAGGGGCTGAGCCTAACCAGGTAGCGGTTACTTTAAGGGCACAAGTTCTGAGGTTGGGAAGAAGGTCCTTGGCCTGGGGGTCTCTGAGGCCAATCAGGTGGGGATCAGCTGGGCGAGTTGCTGGGATCTCAGCAGCCCCTTATCACCTGGGCCTGGGGGCTGGAAGTAGCCCCAAGTCCCTGGGGAGACTTGGAGCATTTCAAGCAGAGAGGTAACAAGAGCTGATTTCCTTGCTAGAAAGACCTTCCTGGCCACCTGGAGGAGTGAGCTGAAGGAAGCCTAGTGAGTGTCAGGAAAACAGACTCCAAGGCGGGGGCTGGCTGCACAGAGCAGGGGTGGTGGGACTTGGGGGGGTCTGCGTGCAGTCAGGACTTAAGGTGCAGGCTGGGCAAGGAGATTTCCCCACAGAAAACTACCCAGGCATCTGCTGTGTGGCTTTGGGCTTCTCCTTACCCTCTCTGGGCCTCAGCTCCTTCTGTCCAGTTGACTCAGCTGGTAGAGGTTCTCAAAGTGAGTCCTGGGGAGTCTTCCAAGGTGGAGTCCCTCCCCCCACCTCATTTCACTGAGAGCTTTCCTTTCTACTGTCTTAGATGGGGTTTCCAGTTAAGGTCTGTTTTATTTATTTTATTTTTTTTAAGATTTTTATTTATGATATCCAAACCAGAGATATGGGGTGAGAGGATCCACCGGAGACAGAGTGGGGAGCAGAACAGGCAGATACACTAAAACACACTGCTGAGGGGAGCATGGGCGAGGCAGGAGAGGTCTGCTGCACCTTGTGGATCAGCTCCCCAGCCAGGATTGGAATCAGACTCAGGCTGCAGTGGCTGGTGACAGCTTGTTAGCGCTGAGACTTTAACCCCTGCGCCACCAGGGAGGCCCCAAGGTCTTGTTTTATTTTTATTTTTTAAAGATTTATTTATGCATACAAGAGCTAGGGTATAGGCCAGAGGTGTGGGGGGGTGAGAGAATTCGCCAGAGACAGAGTGGAGAGCAGAACAGGCAGATTGCCAAGATCTCGTTTTAAAAAAAGATTCCTAGCCTAAAAACCAAATCTCTGCAAGCTCTCCTTGGGTGGAAACTGGAGCTGGAGGTGAGAAACTGGAGAAAGGGGGTGAGAGCGGAGATTCCTGTCACTGCCCTCCCCCATCCCCACTACCATCCTCAGGACCTTGGACAGGTCTCTGAACCCAACTGTGCCTCAGTTTGTCCAGCAGGGAGAACAACAATAATGAACGCATGAAGTTTTTGAACAGTTAAAAGTGCCGACTCATAAAAGTGCCGACAACAGGATCTGGTATTTAAGTAAGATTCAGACTCTACAGCTCTTATTACCATCGCCCTCCTGGTCTAGAGTGGGGTGCCCTGCATTTGGAGGCTGGTCCCGCCCCGTTCTGTCTCGCTATGCTTCCCTGGTTAGCTGGATGTCATTGAGGGGGTAACTCCTTGCTGAACTCTGTCTGTGAAATGACTTGTCCAGCCTTTTCTGTGGCACAACACAAAACTTTGTATCAGTTTTACATGGTTTCTGGGAGAAAGTTCTAAAATTCAGGTTGGGTCTTTGATTTAACATCTACTGGGGGGAAATGTACCTGGCACCTCAGATCTATATTTTCAGAGATCTGTTGCTTAGCCTGGGTCTCAGTTAGGCGTCATCAGAATGTCAACCCTCTGCAGTCTCAGGGAATATGGACGGGGTGTGGGGAGAGGGGGGTGTCTGTGGTTCCCCTCACTGAGGTTCTGTCTCCCCACAGGCCCTGCAAAATCAGCTTTGAAATGTGCTGTGAGGTGGGGCTACCTTACCCCAACTGCTCAGCTCCCCCCACAGGACCAAGTCAGAACCCTGCTGCTGACCTTTCAACCCCCCCCATTCAAACTCCACCCTCCATCCATAATGCTTCTCTGACCCAGTCCTTACTCACCTCCTTCCTGTTTCTTAACCTTTCCTGAATTTTCTAGACTGAGCCTTTCCCCTCCTCCCCTGCCTTCCCCCAGGACACCTCCTTTTCTACAGTCTTCTCATGGGTTCCCTTCTTTATTTCCTTCTTGCTGGGGTCCTAGGGAATGCCAGCACCCCCACCCCATTACCTGGTATTTGTAACACTCTTTAACTGTAGTCAGTTCCACCTCGGCCCATAGATGGACATCCCACATGTATTTCCTGTCTTCTAGCATGTTCTACCCCACCATTATTTTAGCACAACCACACTTACCTTCTACATCCTGTACCAAAATCTCCCTCACCCGCGCCCTCTGACTTAGTCCTCTCCTCCCAAGGCTCTCCACAGCCAGTTTTGGGCCAATTTTCGTGTTATCCGATGCGCTCTCATTTACACTCTGATCGGGTCTATAAAAACCCCCTTGAAGAAGATCTTTGTTAATCCCACCATCCCCCAACCCTCCTTCCTGTTGTAACTTTATTCCTCCTCCAGCTCTCCCCTCTGGAGCTCTCCCCTTCCCTGCCAGGCCTCAAGGTCAGTCTCATCTCTGCACTGCCGGACTGCCTCCTACCATGCTCCCCTGAGCCCCCGCCTGGGGCTCAGGGGCCCGATGGCCTCCCGCCTCCGGTGGCCCCACAGCCTGGGTGGGCCGGGGGAAGAACCTCCAAAGCCCGGCTGCCGAGGATGGGCAACCGCACGTGGGAGGGCTGTCACGTGGACTCTCGTGTGGACCACCTGTTCCCGCCCTCCCTCTACATCTTCGTCATCGGCGTAGGGCTGCCCACCAACTGCCTGGCGCTGTGGGCAGCCTACCGCCAGGTGCGGCAGCGCAACGAGCTGGGCGTGTACCTGATGAACCTGAGCATCGCGGACCTGCTGTACATCTGCACGCTGCCGCTGTGGGTGGACTACTTCCTGCACCACGACAACTGGATCCACGGCCCGGGCTCCTGCAAGCTCTTCGGCTTCGTCTTCTACACCAACATCTACATCAGCATCGCCTTCCTGTGCTGCATCTCGGTGGACCGCTACCTGGCCGTGGCCCACCCGCTGCGCTTCGCGCGCCTGCGCCGCGTCAAGACGGCCGTGGCCGTGAGCTCGGTGGTCTGGGCCACGGAGCTGGGCGCTAACTCCGCCCCGCTGTTCCACGACGAGCTCTTCCGAGACCGCTACAACCACACCTTCTGCTTCGAGAAGTTCCCCATGGAGGGCTGGGTGGCCTGGATGAACCTCTACCGCGTCTTCGTGGGCTTCCTCTTCCCCTGGGCCCTGATGCTGCTGTGCTACTGCGGCATCCTGCGGGCCGTGCGCGGCAGCGTGTCCACCGAGCGCCAGGAGAAGGCCAAGATCAAACGGCTGGCGCTCAGCCTCATCGCCATCGTGCTGGTCTGCTTCGCGCCCTACCACGTGCTGCTGCTGTCCCGCAGCGCCGTCTACCTGGGCCGGCCCTGGGACTGCGGCTTCGAGGAGCGGGTCTTCTCCGCCTACCACAGCTCGCTGGCCTTCACCAGCCTCAACTGCGTGGCGGACCCCATCCTCTACTGCCTGGTGAACGAGGGCGCGCGCGGCGACGTGGCCAAGGCCCTGCACAGCCTCCTGCGCTTCCTGGCCAGTGACAAGCCGCAGGAGATGGCCAACGCCTCCCTCACCCTGGAGACGCCGCTCACGTCCAAGCGGAACAGCGCAGCCAAGGCCTCGGCAGCGGCCTGGGTGGCGGCCCCTCCAGCCCAGGCGGACCAGGTGCAGCTAAAGATGCTGCCGCCGCCGCAGGCACCGTGAACCCGCCGCGCCTCCCCCCTCGCCTGGTCCGGTGTATGCAAATTATGTGCAAATAAGACCATGTTAATATTCATCGGAATATAAATAGGAAAAGCGGGAGGTTGGCGTGTGGTCATTGGTCCACCGGCATCCTCCGCCGTGACCCCTGATGATCCAGTTGAACTGGACTGGTCCTGTGCTGGTGGGGGTGGGGGGTCGTGGTGATACGGTGACAAGTGACAGCCCTGGCCTCACGGGTCCCTCCTGCTCTGGAGTGAAGGAGCTAGATCCAGACAGTGATGGCCTGGAATGAGCAGGGCTCTAATAGGGGAGCCCAGGAGCTGGGGGGACCCATGAGCACATCTGACTCAGCTGGCGATCAGGGAGGGCTTCCTGGGGGAGGCGACTAGCAAATGAAGTCATTTCGTTTCCAAGGTATGGACAAAAAGAAAAAAAGTTAAGGTTATTTCCAGTAAGGAGATGAACATCTGACTCGAGGGAAGGTGGAAGGAGAAATGCAGAGTGTAGGGTGATCGTTTTGGCCCTTGGAAAGCCCCTGGTCGTACAGGGGCGAGACAGCACAAGAGAGCAGTTCCGAGTTTTCGATGAACAGCACTGTCCAGTCAGAGCTGACGGGAGGGAGCACGTCAGAGCTCAAGTGAGGGACGTCGGGACAGACTGGCTGGAGGAGCAGTGACCAGGGCGGGCTTGGGACGGGGGCTCGGGGCAGGAGGAGCGTATTCATTCATGCATCACCCACTCATTCAGCAGCTGCTGATTTGTGCCTGCTCTCCCAGCCCCTGTGTGGCCAGAGCTGGGGATCAGCTAAAAAAAAAAAAAAACAAGTCGTCTGGGGCCTCCCTGGTGGCGCAGTGGGTTAGGGCAAACCGCAGCCACTGCCCCACAAGTTTGATCCCTGCAGCCAGCCAGGGAGGAAACCCACATGGCGCAGACCTCTCCTGCCTCGCCCGCTGCTCCCCTCAGCAGTGTGTTTCAATCAGTCTGCCTGTTCTGTTCCCCACTCTGTCTCTGGTGACTCCTCTCACCTCCCTGGACTCTGGCCTGTACCCCAGCTCTTGTGTGCATAAATAAATAAACCTTAAAAAAAAAAAAATAAGTCATCTCAGGTCCCACCCTCAGGGGCCTCTCATAAGTGAGTACATAAAAAATATAATGTTTGGAATTGAGAAGCATAATCAATAATGAACTTACGCATCGGGCAAATAAAGCCAATCGAGGGGACAGAGAGTGACATGGAGTCTGATCTAGACAAGGTCAGGTGAGGGGAGTTACTGAGACGGGGCGTTTGAGTGAAGGCCTGGAGGAGGTGAGGGCATCAGCACTGTGGGGGTCAGGGGAAAGACTGGACAGGAGGGAGGAACCGCACGTGCAAAGGCCCTGGGGTAAGAGAGTGTCTGGGGGTGGGCAGAGGGATGGGAGGTGAGACTAGGCCGGACATGGGGCTGTGTGACATGGACGAGGACTTTGCCTTTAGTGCTGCGATAAATGGGGGTTGAGGGGTAACCGTAGCAGAGGGCCGTGGTTTGGCTTAATGAACCCTGAGTGATGGCTGCTGAGTGGCGACCAGAACATGGGGCGTAAGAACAGACGTTGGGAGCCCAGTGAGGAAGCCACTGCGGTGGTCCAGGTGGGAGAGTCAGGCCGCTGCACCTGGGTGCTGGAGGTGCAGTGAGCAAGGAGAGGTGGGGCAGTTTGGGGATTTATCTGGAAGGATGTTACAATGGAAGAAGTACAAGGGCCCGTGGAATTGTGTCACATGAGCCCCTTGCCCATCCTGGGAAAAGGGTGACCAGGGGGCCTTGGGCCTGGAAGGACCTTGGGAATGATCCCAGGCCCTATTCCAGGGGTCACCAGAGAGGGACTATGTCAGGGTCACACGGCCGGTGAGTCAGCACTGGGGCCATCCTGGACTCCCTCTTCCCTCCCCTGTTTGCCTCCGTTCCCACGCCCACGTGGCCAAGGCAGGCTGCCCTGGCAAATGGTGTCCCCCTCCTTCCCCTAACCTTGGGTCACCAGGAGGGGCCATCTTTCCATAAGCAGGCTGGAGAGTAGGAGGAAGTGCCAGTTCTGGACAGACCCCACTCCTTCTGGTAGGCCATCTCCCTCGTTTCCTCCCTAGAGTATCTAGCAGGCTCCAAGCTTTGTTCATTAGGATCCCCCTAAACACACACACACACACACACACACACACACACACACCCTTGCCCCCGAAGTTCCCAGAAGAGTTTCCTGGAAACCCTTCAGAGAAAGGAAGAGGAGGGAGAAGGGGAATAAGGAAAAAAAAAAAAGAACTTAAGAATAGATGTGCAGGATGCGGTGTGGTTATTGAGATACAGGAAGTTGGGGTTTTGGTGCTGGGGGAAACATAGGAAGGACACCTGAGATCTAGGAAGTCTAGTAATTTCCCTACCCTGTCTCACCACCATAAAGCTACAGGGATGGAGACAGTAGGGGAGCAGACCCGTTTTGAATCAGCCCCCTTGGAGGATCAGGGCAAAGGCTGCACCCCACCCCTCCATCAAGAGTGCATTCCCATCCAGTCAGCAAATATTTGTGCGCCTACTGTGTTCCAGGCACTGTTCAAGAAATCATGTACAAGTGTGAAGTTTGCTAAACACATCATAGGGGAACTCAGCTGCTCCCCTCCTAACTCCCTACCAATATAGGTCCTTGGGCTCCAGACTAACAAGCCCCCAGATTAGGAAGAGAGGCCGGGTTAGAACTCTTGAACTCTCAGCCTTGGCTCCATCCTGGTGACCTCTAGAACTCTGGATGAATCACTTTCATCTTTGGCCAGTCTGCACAGTGGGGAGAGGGCTGGTCCCAAGTAAATGATGGACCTGGAAAGGCACCATCTCCCTCACATCTTCAGTCCCAAAGGGCTGATGAGAAGGGTTTGTTTTATTTTGTTTTTTAAAGATTTTATTTTTGTGTAGAAGAACTGGGGTGTAGGCCAGAGGTTGCAGGGTGTGTGTGAGAGGATCCACCAGAGACAGAGTGGGGAGCAAAACAGGCAGATCTACTGAAATGCACTGCTGAGGGGAGGAGTGAGGAGACAGGAGAGGTCTGCTGTGCCATGTGGGTCAGCTCCTTGCTGGGATCGAACCTGTGCTACAGTGGCTGCAGATGCCTCATATTGCTGCGCTGTAACCCCTTGCGCCACCACCATTATTATTATGGTGGACAGACGGAGGCTTACCTGCACCCAGGACCTGAGAGAGGATGCTCAGGGAGCTGGAGTGGACATGGGGGGAAAGCTTTGGGTTCTCAGACTGCACCCTGAATCTGTTTCCTCCTCCACACCACTCTGCTCTGATGGCTCCCTTCTCCCTTTCTCCCCATTAGCACTCCACCACCCAGGAATTTCTCTCAACCCTTTCCGGACTTTGTTTATGTGATTTTGCTCCCTGCTGGGTAAAGGAGGACAGTCTGGAACTTGTCCTTAAACTCCTTCCGGAACCAGCTCCCTGGGGACCTTCACCCCCCAGTGGAGGAAGTGGGGCTGCTTGAGAACGGGTATAGTTTTATTAGCCAAGATGGTGGGCTGTCAGTCTTGGCTGGCTGAGGGACCTTGTGCCAGCCATGCACCCTCATGTTGGCGTTAGCAATAAACATGCTAATATCCTATGTAGTGATGGGTTATTTATTGAGTGTTTACTATGTGGCCGCCATCATTCTAAGCACTTAAGGTTCACTCACTGTTTTCACATTTAAGACTCGCATGCGAGCCTTGCAACATCCCAATAGAGTAGGTGCTCTTATGATTCCCATTTGTGGTGGAGATATTGGTGACCAGAGATGTTGAGTCACTTGCCTGATAATCACACAGCGAGCAAATGGCAGAGCTGGGATTCCAACCAGGTCTGCGTGACTACAAAGCCAGTTGCCTCCCAGCGAAAGCTCTAACCTGGGGGGGGGGTGTATTTGGGATTTATTTGTCCTAATTAGGACTAATTAAGAGCCTCTTATGGGTGGGGAAGCCACTAGGTACGTGACGTCACGAAGGGGCCGGTGACATCAGCCGGGGCGGGCGTAGGAATCCATCACCGTCCCCCAGCGGACGTTTAACGGCACCGCCCTCTGCCGCCTCACTTCCGCCATATATTTGCATATTCAGCAAACGGACGACCAAGCGCTAGCGTCGACGCGGTGACGTCAGAGGCGCACCGGCCGTTCTCCCACAGCGGACGCACGTACGTACGCACGCACGCATGCACGCACGGCGACGGGCGGTCGGGGAGGAGGGAGCTTCGAAGGTGCCCCGCCCAGTCAGCAAGGTTGCGCGTGCCCCCGTGCGACCGCCAGGATGGTGGTGGGCGCGTTCCCTATGGCGAAGCTGCTATACCTGGGCATCCGGCAGGTCAGCAAGCCTCTTGCCAACCGCATTAAGGACGCCGCCCGCCGCAGCGAGTTCTTCAAGACCTATATCTGCCTCCCGCCGGCTCAGCGTGAGTCTGACCCCACGTCCCTCCAACCTTTCCTCCTATCAACCCCTCTCAGGTGGTTGCTCAGGGGACCCTGCTTACGACCAATCAAGGTCCGAACCGGTCAAGTCCTGCAGCCAATAGGAAGGGCTCCTGGGAGAGGGGCATGTGGCTAGTCCAATAGTGAGGTCGGGCGTGAGTAAGGGGCGGGGTAGGGCGCCGGCGCCCGAGTTGGGACTATCAGCCAATAAGAAAACATAGCGCGTAGAGATTGACGTCTCGCTGAGCGTATAGGTTGAAGGACAGGAGTAATTTGGGCGGGGTTTTCCAGGGCTGCGAGGACCAGACGGGGTCTTTAGGCGGGCTTGGCGTGGGTGACTTTACTTTCGAAACGCCACCCCCGGCCTCAGTTTCCCTCCTGTCCCAGGAGGCGAGAGGTGCCTGTATGTATCGTCAGTTTAGGTTGTTGGTTTGCCCCAGTTTGACTCCGGGAAATAGGCCTGACTTAGGGGCGTGACTCTGGGCAAATTCTGGGTTCCGGGGCATAGTCCGGGAATCTGGCAAAAGGGTAATTTTAATGAGTTGAGTTTTAACTAGACATTCATCCATCCACTAATCCACTCACACAATTTGTTCGTTCATTTATTCAGTAGGCAGGCTGTTTTGACTGCTGACAGCCCTGAGATAACAACTGGTCTTATTTTAAGATTTATTTATTTATGCATACAAGAACTGGGGTACAGGCCAGAGGTGCAGGGGGTGAGAGGGGGTGACAGGACAGGGGAGCAGGACAGGCGGATTGACTGAAATCCACTGCTGAGGGGAGCAGCAGGTGAGGCAGGAGAGGTCTGCTGTGTGCCATGTGGGTCCCCTCCCTGGCCGGGGATCGAACTCTTGCTTTAGTGGCTGTGATGGCTTCATAGTGCTGAGACTTAACCCCTTGCTTCACCAGGGAGGCCCCACGACTGGTCATTTTTCACCCAGAATATTCAGAGTGGATGTTCTGCCAGGCATCACCCCTGGCCTGGGTCAGGAAGGCTGTCTAGAGGAGGCTGCCAGAGCTGAGATCCTTTGAAGGACACAGGAAATTCTCAAAAGATGAGCTATTTTTGCTGTAGGTCTGTGGGAGCATAGATAAGGGCATTTAACATAATTTGTTGCGTCAGGGAACCTCTGTCCATCTCTCCATCCATCCGTTATTTTATTTAGTTAGTGTTTTCTGAGCTGCTGCTCTGTGTGTGACCTTGTGTTGGGCAGTGCTGGTGAACCAGCAGGGGCCATGCCAGTCCCAGTCTGCTGTGCCCTCAGGAAGCTCACAGTTCAGAGTGAGGATCCAGAGTTTGCATAGCTGCGCTGTGGGGAGTCCACTGGAAGCCTGACCTGGTGTGGGGTTCAGGGAGGGCTTCCTGGCAGAGGAAACCTCAGGACTGGGACCTGGAGGGTGAGAGAACCTCACCAGACCAACAGAGACAGGGCCCTTTCTCCCGAGCACCGTGATGTGGGGTGCAGCGTGGCTTCTTGAGTCAGACTGACACGGGTCCCCAGCCCCTTGGCCGCGGCCATCACTTAGCCCCTCTGAGCTTCCTTGACCCCTGTGTAGCGGGCACCACAGCAGCTTCCCTGTGCCAGAAGCGCACTGAGCCCCTCACAGCTCCCCAGCGTGAAATCCCCCCAGATACAAACAGACATTGTTTCTTTCCACTTTGTGTGTACACACTGTGTGCACTTGTACTGTAAGTGATGCTTGCCTGTGTTGGTGTGAGGGGGAAATGGATATAACATGTTAAGTCAGTGCCTGGCAGTTGTGGATCTAGCATGGCAAAAAACCCAAAACATCTCATCTCCAGGGACCTTGCGATCTTAGGGGTGTGTGTGTAGAAAATCAGACAAGCAAAATAAAGAGTTAAAAATGAAGTCTGTTAGGTAGTGACAGTGCTGGTGGGACATTGGGGCGCCGAAGGAGTTTCTGGAGGCCGCGTCAGCTGAGGCAGGGTTATCAGGGAGACCTCGCTGATCATACAAGGAGAGGAGGAGCAAGCCGTTCTCGGGGTGAGCTTTCTGCACGTGCGCTGAGAGCAGGCCGGCACAGTTGGCAGCACGAGGAGACGGTGTCCTGCACCTACACTGGGTGGAGACCGAGGCTGCGGCCAGGAGTGCTGTGCTCTTCACTGAGCGGGTGGGCTGCCTGGAGGCCTGGGCAGAGAAGGCATGGGTTTATTTATGCACACAAGAGCTGGGGTGCAGGCCAGAGGTGTGGGGGTGAGAGGACTCACCAGAGGCAGAGTGGGGAGCAGAACAGGCAGATCTACTGAAACACACTGCTGAGGGGAGCAGCGGGGAGGCAGGAGAGGTCTGCTGCGCCATGTGGGTCCCCTCCCTGACCGGGGATGGAACTTCCTGTGGTGGCTGCGGATGCTTCCTAGTGCTGAGACTTAACCCCCTGTACCCCCGGGGAGGCCCTGAGCTGTATTTTAACAGGATCCCTGGTGAGCTTGGATGCAAGGAGGAGGCAGCTGCAGCTGCGTAGTCAAGGAGGGAGGTGAGTGAGATGGGTTACATTCTGGAGATACTTTCCCCCAGTTTCTTCTTAAAAATTTCAAACCCGGGCCTCCCTGGTGGCGCAGTGGGTTAAGCAACACACTATGAAGAAAACCGCAGCCACTGCAGCGGTTCGATCCCCGACACCGGCCAGGAAGGGGACCCACATGGCACAGCAGATCTCTCCTGCCTCGCCCGCTGCTCCCCTCAGCAGTGTACTTCCGTTGATCTGCCTGTTCTGCTCCCCGCTCTCTGTGGTGAATCCTCTCACCCCCCCACA
>JAGFMF010011711.1:1382533-1408134 GCA_019455555.1 Galemys pyrenaicus
GATCTTTTTAAACAAAGATTTCTGGGGTAGAAAAAAAAAATACAAGAGTTGAGGGCAAGGCAGGGCCCCCCCTCCCTTGCCAAGTGCCCTGGGGAGCTGTGGGATGTCGCCAGGCAGTGGGAAGATTCCAGCTCATTTTTGCTCGTTCCTTTGGGGTGTGCTGGTCTTTTTTCTAGTCTCTGCTCACAGTGGGCAGAGGTCCGGCCCACGTGCCAACCCTAGACTGTTGAAGGTGCCGCCGTGGCTTTAAGATGGAGTCGAATCACAGCCTGGGGCCTAGGGACACTACCTGGCTGATGGTGGGGCTGTGCTATCAGAGAGGTCCTTGGAAGCCAGAGAAGGAGACAGGAAAGGGAAAGATTTGGCCCTGAAGACAGAGGGGGCGCCACAGGCCAATGCTGGTGGTCCCTGAAGCCGGGAAAGAAAGGCTGGTAAGCAGGTTCTCCCTTGGCCCTGCAGGCGCTGCTGACGCCTTGGCTGACCTTAGCCCCAGGAGTCCTTGTGGGCGCCAGGAGCTGAAGATGACGCCTCTGCGTTGTCTGTTCCTCCATGACCTCTCAGGGCTCCCCAAAACCAGGGCCAGGCCTGGAGCAGCGGCATTTCTACCACGCTGCTGTTCACGGGGCTCCGCATAGACCAAGGGAGTGTGGCCAGGAGAGAGGGTTCCCCAAAGGCAGTGGCCCACGCGATAGCTGCCCTGGGGTTTGCAGCTTGGCACCACTCACTAGCTGTGTGACTTAGGACCAGCGGCGAGGCTGCTCGGAACCGCCGTTTCTGTCTCTGTCAGGCGGGCTGGTAGAATGCCACGTGTCTGGGCCAGCAGGCAGCTGGCAGCGGAGCGCCTGATCGCCCAGAGGTGCAAGCTGCTTCCGGCTCACGCTGTCTGCTCCCACACCCCTGCTCCCCCTTCGACTGGCGTGTGGCCTGGCCTGGCCAGCGCCTTGCAAGGCCCGTTTCCTCCCCCGCGGCAGAGCCCTTGCCTCCGTCTGAGGGGGGCCGTGGCAGGCACGAGGACCCGTGGTACCACTGGTGTGTCCCACGCTCAGTGTGGCCCACTGCTCAAGAGCTCCGCCTTGACCGGAGCTGGGCCGCTGGCCAGTGAACCCCAGTTTTGCCACTTTTCGTGTGACCCCAGGCAGTTATGTCACTTTGGTGGGCCTCAGTTTTGTGGTCTGTACATTGGGCTGCTGCGTCGATTCATGTGTTAATATTCACAAGCACGAAACGACCCCTGGCCCCGAAGTGCCGTGGAAATGTCTGGACCATGAGGAAGTGCCAGTCACCACTATTTCTGTCGTCGTCGTCTTAAGGCTGAAGCTTCTAGTGCGCTCCCTTGCAGGGCATCCCCCCAGGTCGCCTTGGGGGTCGCCTGTTGGAGGAAGCTGTCAGTGCTCAGCCTCTGGGTAACGTGGGCCTGCGTTTGTGTGTGACCAGGCTAAATGCAGGGATATAAAAACGCAAGTCCTTTGACCCGAAAGTTGGAAAAAGAACCAAAGAGAACTTCAGAGATGGCCAAGGTAGCCGTGAAGGCTCAGTTCAGGTGAGGGACGAAAGCAACTTCACATCAAGCATAGCTGTCCAGAGAACGGGTACCCGAAAGCCCATCCGAAGGGAAAGAGTGAGCTGCGAGGTGTGTGCCCCTCAGCTGCCCTGGGGCGTGCATGCTGGTGCTGGGGAGGTCAGTCTGGGGAAGGGCTGGACATTTTTATTTTTATTTATTTATTTATTTTTATTTATGCATACAAGCGCTGGGGTACAGGCCAGAGGTGTAGGGGGGTGAGAGGATTCACCAGACAGAGTGGGGAGCAGAACAGGCAGATGGACTGAAATACACTGCTGAGGGGAGCAGCAGGCACAGCAGGAGAGGTCTGCCACACCATGCGGGTCCCCCCCCTGGCCGGCAGCAGGGATCGAACTCGTGCTGCAGTGGCTGCGGTTTGCTTCGTAGTGCGTTGCTTAACCCACTACGCCACCAGGGGAGGCCCGACATTTTTATTTTTGACACACTCGGGAGAGAATTCTCACGTGCGCAAACATTTGAAAATCACTTCCCTGGAGTCTATTTATAATCTCCAAGCACCACATCGTTGAGCTGCATGACAGACAGGCCGCTGCTGGCAACTCTTAACAGTTTTTATTATGTTTTCCTGTTAGAGAAACATTTTAAGCATTCTTCCCAGTGCGTGTGTTATTTAACATTTACATGTAATAAAAGATTTATTTATTTATGCACACAAGAGCTGGGGTACAGGCCAGAGGTATGGGAGGTGAGAGGATCCACCAGAAACAGAGTGGGGAGCAGAACAGGCAGAGTGACTGAAACACACTGCTGAGGGGCAGCGGGTGAGCAGGAGAGGTCTGCTGCGCCTTGTGGGTCAGCTCCCTGGCGGGGGATTGAACTCGCGCTGCAGTGGTTGCAGCTGCTCCACAGAGCGGTGCTCAACCTGCTATGTCACCAGGGAGGCCCCCCCAAAAAAGAAACTTCTGTATATTTAGGCCCCATCTAACTATTTTGGTTCTCACTAAAAATATTTTCTTATACATCATGAAGTGCATTTGGAAACTCTTGGCGCAGCCTGCGGTGAGTCTGATCCCGTGTTCTCTGTGATCTGTCACCGCTGTCAAAGACCAGCTTTAAAGCCCGAGATCCGGACCTCCCTGGTGGTGCAGTGGGTTAAGCATGCACTGTGAAGCAAACCGCAGCCACTGCAGCACGAGTTCGGTCCCTGCTGCAGGCCAGGGAGGGGACCCACATAGTGCAGCAGATCTCTCCTGCTTTGCCTGCTGCGGCCCTCAGCAGTGGGTTTCAGTCAGTCCGCCTGTTCTGCTCCCCACTCTGTCTCTGGTGACTCCTCTCTGGCCTGTACGCCAGCTGTTGTATGTATACGTAAATAAATCTTAAAATAAAGCCCGAGATCCGAGTCCAAGTGAGCCGAGGGGCCGGCGCCGCTGCTCGTGGTGGCAGCCGGCACCCTTCACTCGCGGCGCCTGGGCGATTGCTGATTCTCCCCTGAAGCCTGCAGCCGGCGCTCCCGAGTAGGAGCCTTGCGAGGAGCCTCTGGGGCTGATACACAGGCCCGAGAATCCCGTCCCTCTGGCAGAGCCGCGATTTGCGGAGCGGCCAGGAGAGGGCGCCCGTGCCAGCCTTTCTGCGGTGGCTCCAGCTCCCTGTGGACAGTGGCGCCTGCGACTCTGGGCGCTTCTGTGCGGTCACGGTCATGGTCACGGTCACGGTGGGGCCGAGTGAAGGCCTAGGAAGGCGGAATCCCTGCGCAATGCAATGACATGTACCCTACTAACAGTTCAGGTTGCCATTTAAAATAGTAAAATTTCAACAGGTAGATTTTCTTTAGTTGCAGAAAATTATGAGTAAAAGGTTAATGTGGTTTGTCTGAAATAAAATAAAATCATATCTTGGGTAATATTAAAATAGCGTAATTAGCTCTAAAGGTGTGGACAAATAAAGACATACACTGGGTGCAAGATTCAAAAGCTGTATTAAGTACGATGGTTACTAATTAATGAGTGCAGTGGGGCCTTACCTCCACCCAACTGTGTGAAAAAGACAGTCACGGGCCTGCCAGGTGGTGCAAGGGGTTGGGTCGCTGCAGCCACTGCAGTGCGGGTTTGATCCCTGGCCAGGGAGGGGACCCACATGGCGCAGCAGACCTCTCCTCCCTCGCCTGTTGCTCCTCTCAGCAGTGTGTTTCAGTCGATCTGCTGTATTCTGCGTCCCACTCTGCCTCGGGTGAATCCTCTCACTCCCCACACCTCTGGCCTGTACCCCAGCTCTTGTGTGCATAAATAAATTGTAAAAAAAAATCTTTGAAAAAGTAGATAGTCACACTTACTGAGACTGTGTTAGTGAGGGGAGATGACCGTTAACGCTGCCTTAGCGGGTGAAGGAAGGGAGCAGGACTGTTTGGTACCCTGCCCGGGGGACACACAGGCCTTGGGAGGCACAAGGCAGACGAGAGCGTTTGCTTCCAGTGGCACCCGCAGTGATGGGCCTGCCCAGCCACACCGAGTCTCACATCAGACATCTCACATCAGACATCGCTTCCTGCACAGGCTTGAAGCAGCCACATCCCTGCAGGCCAGGGCGGATGGTCTCCGTTTTGTAAAAGAGAAAATGGAGATTCAGAGAAGTTGAGAAACTTGTCCCAGGTCACACAGTATGAAAGTAGCAGAGTCAGGATTTGAACTAGGACCCCGACCCTGGAGCCCCTAAACTCGGTCTGTGATAGCCGCCTCCTTTGCACCCCTTAGATCCAGTGTGGTCTGCACTAGTGGGCGGTCCCTGCAGGTCCGAGCAGGGTGGAGGAGGGACTGTTTTCTGCCCGCGCCCAGGGCACTGGGCTCACCCTGCGGGAGCTGCTCCAGCAGGCTGGCTGACTCCGGAGCCTGCATGCAGACAGGGAGCCCTGCTGTCTGGCCCACTCCTAAGGCTGCGCTGCCCAGGGGCCCCGGCACCCACAGATGGCTCATTCTTCCCTGTGGCCCCACCTACATGACAGCGTGCACCTCGGGGTCCAGCTGGGGTCACAGGCCCTTCCCTGAGCCGGTCAGCGTGGCCCTGGAACGCAGCGCTCTGATCGGTCAGTCTGAGGGGTGAGGTCATTCCTCCCCAGAGTTGGGGAGATCGGACTCCCCAAGACATTGGCCCACAGAACCAGTCGCGTCCCCCTCTGGTGACGGGGGCACTGGTCACTGCTCTCTCTGAGGGTAGGAAGATGGGGCGCCCCATCCCGCTTGTTGGGTGTCCCCCGTAGCCGCCACAGGTCAGGGGCACCTGGGGCTGCCTGGACCTGCTGTGGCGGGCGGCTGAAGTGGGGCTGCCTCTGCGCCATGGCCTCGGGGAGGGGCACCGGCTTATCAGGGCGTTCTTGTGGTTGTCCTGGTTTTATTAGCAGGGAATTATCTCAGAGAAGCTGGTTCCCCGAGGCTACCTAAGATAAGCGCCAGCCACACAGCTCCCAAGCCCTCCTGTTTGGCTAGCAGGCTTGGGTGTTGAATGTTTGTTAATCAGGGGTGGTGTCTGCGCAGGGGCGTGGAGGTCTAACGCCTCTCCTGAGTGCTGAGAAACTGGCATGCTCGTGGCAACACCCCTCTCCCCCCCAAAATCACCCTGCTGGGCCGTGTGCCCTGAGCCGCGTCTGTGGCGGTGGCTCCGTGCGGAGGGACTCGTGTGGGGTGGCCGCTGTCTGCTCGCGGGCAGCTGAGTCTCCTTACTGCTGCACGTCCGGCGCTTGCTCCTGCATGGCTTGCCGCCTGTGGTCGTCTTCTGCTCAGGATGTGGGCGCACCACGCTCCGTCCTCGCTCAGCGGTGGTCACTGGGAGGCCAGGGCTTTGGTTCTTTTTTAAAAATACTTTTAAAGACTTATTTATTCATGCACACAAGAACTGGGGTACAGGCCAGAGATGTGGGAGGTGAGAGGAGTCACCAGAGACAGAGCGGGACGCAGAACAGGCAGACTGACTGAAAGACACTGCTGAGGGGAGCAGCGGGCCAGACAGGAGAGGTCTGCTGCGCCCTGTGGGTCCCCTCCCTGGCTGGGGATTGAACTCAGGCCTTAGTGGTGTTAATATTGAGATTTAACCCCCTAGGCCACCAGGGAGGCCCTAACTTACTCTTTTTAAGTAAGGTAGAATCTAGACTACATTTTTAAAATCTTTTTTTCATGCAAGCATTTAAATGTAAGTTTCTCTCTGGGGTGACTTGCGTCTCCTGAGAGGAGGGCGTGGCGGGGGCAGTGAGCGCATGTTCCCAGCACCCCCTCCCTGGGCTGCTCCAGTTCACCCCCTGCAGTCTCCTCACAGGTTGGGGAGTGACTTTGGGGTCCTCAGTGTCTCCCACTCTTAGAGCGACCTGGGGCCTCACTCGCCCCACCCCCAGTCTCTCACTCACTGCCCAGCCTCTGCTTCTGCCTCTGCTTGAGTCACCCCTCTGGCCACTCCCCTCTTTCCAGCGGGGCGCTGGCCTCTGCCATCTTTCTCCCCGGCCTGTTGTCCTGGGGCCTGGAGGGTGAGGAGCACTTACTTACCCGGGTGCGCGGCAGACTCAGCCTGAATCCTGGGTGCCCGCTGGCTTGTGGGTTAATTCTGAAAAAAGTTTTATCAGTTGGATTTTTTTTTTAATAGGTAGCAAGTTCACATGGTTTTAAGGTTCAAAATTGTCCAGAGTTGGGGCCTCCCTGGTGGTGCAAGGGGTTGAGCGCCACACTGCAGCCACAGCAGCCACTGCAGTGCGAATTTGATCCCCAGCCAGGGAGGGGACCCACAGGGCGCAGCAGACCTCTCCTGCCTCCCCGCTGCTCCCCTCGGCAGTGGATTTCAGTCCATCTGCCTGTTCTGCTCCCCGCTCTGTCTCTGGTGAGTCTTCTTACCCTCCGTGCCCTGGGCCTGTACCCCAGCTCTTATATGCGTAAATAAATAAAATCTTAAAAAAAATTACCAAGAATCCAGATTCCCTCCACTTTGGTTCCCCATTACCCTCCACAGAGGCAACACCCTTATCTTGTGTATTTTCCAAAAAGAAACTAAAATCCTGTGCACATCCAAGCAAATGCCCCCCACACTCCCTTCCCATCACCAGTGTGAACAGTGACCACGTCACCTCTCGGTGTCTTACAGACGGGTAGGCCTGGGGAGAGCGACTGCCTCAAAGAGCCTCCACCCTGACAGGAGAGGCGTGCGAGGCGGGCTTGTCCTGGGTCTCCACGCGTTGTTGTTTCCGTGAACAGAGGCAGCGCTCTCGGGGCGGTCGTGCGGCCTCCTGGGGCAGCGGGAGCACATGGGGCTGGCAGCCCCCCCGTCCCTGTCCTCACAGCCTAGCCCCCGATCGCCTCTGGGCTTCCTCCTTGTCCTCAGAGCTCAGTTTTCATTCACGGAAAAGGGCGAAGTGGCAGAGAGCCCCTGCCTGCCTCGTGCTTGTGGCCCCCAGGGGGACCCAGCGCTGCGCAGCCCTGCACCCGACCACCCCCCACCACCAGTGCCCTCGTGCGTCCCAGGTCTTCTGGTCCCCTGTTCGCACGTGCTGTCGCGTCTGACCGGACACGCAGTGCGTCTCGCGTGGTCTCGGCCCCCTGCAGAGGCTGGTTAGTCAGCCACGGCGCCTTCTGCTCGGGGCAGGGGTGCTGGAGCGGTCTGAGTCCTCTCCTGAGCCCCGCACCCAATTCCGCGTCCACCCGGGGAGTTTCCGCCGGTACTGGGCGTGGGCTGCCGAGGCCAGGACGCCGGGCAGCTCAGCGCCCACAGGAAGCCCTGCTCACCCCTGCGTCCGCAGCACGTCAGGCGTCACCTCCGGGGAGGGCAACACCCTCCGGCTCTTCGAAGGAGAAAGACATTTTCTCCCTCGCATTTTATGACAGATATTTCAAACATGCAGCAACGTGGGAAGAATTTGGTGTTTTTGACGCATTACCTAATTTTATTCAAATACCAATCTGGTGACGGCAGCACGCGGGCACAAGGCAGGGGCCAGACAGGAGTGGGGAGTGGGCACAGAGGCCGGGCCTCAGCCGCCCTGCATGGCGGCCAGCCTCCCAGGGCCTCCCTGGGCCTGCTGTCTGGAGCGGCGGTCCTTAGCTGCTGGCTGCTTCTGCCAAGCTCTGATCCCACAGGGGTCTCGGCAGGAGTCGAGGAGCCGGTTCCATCCGGCGCAGAACCAGCGGTGGCCCAAGTGGCATCTGCCAGCCCTGGGCCTTCGCTGAGAGGTCGCAGACAAAGCAGACTGTGATCTGGGATGGACAGTCGGCACTGAAAGGATTTTAGGGGGACACCCACATGCCTCCCGAGAGCCTCCTGCCGACATCTTCCTTTACCCCATTTCCTTCCGTCGGTTCCGCCTCTGTCCGTCCATGAGCCTGTCTTTATTTTGTTGTTGTTGAATTCTTAATTTCATAACCACAAACGTAACTGCAGTGCAGCTAGACCTGGGAGGGAAGGAGAATGTGCAGCTGCAGGATGAGCCCAGACATGAGGGACTGGAGGTGAAGGGCCGTGCCCCCGCGCGACGGAAGGAGCGTCCTGAGGTTAAGACAAGCACAAGTCACGTATGTCAGACTTGCCCGCGATCCGCCGTGCTGACCTGGACACGTCGCCGCTCCCGGGCGCAGAGCCTCTTGGCATCCAGCGTCCACGCCCCTGTTGACCTTGGCAGAGGCCCTTGCTGGCCAGCCAGCCGGTTGATCTTGGCGCCCAAGCCGGGAGCCATTTGTGCCGGGCCCAGCGTTTGCCATGGACTGGATACTGGGGCCTGTGTACTCCAGGACGAGACTTTCACCCTCAGACCCCTCCCGCCCGCACCGGGTCGGTGTGTGATGGCACCGCCCTGGCACGTGCATCCTGCAGCTCTTCTGTGAGTCGGGAGCCTTTCAGCCAAGTCCTCCCCAGTGCTCAGAGCCCGAAGTTTCCTACTGTCTGGGAACTTTGTCTAGGACCAGCTCGAGGGAAGCGTCACCCAGAGGCCGCTGTCCGCAGCCATGTCTGAGCTCGGAGGGGTTGACCGTGGCTGTGTGACCAGGGGCCTGGCAGGGGCAGGCAGTCCACCGTGTCTTGTTTAAAAAAAGATTTTATTTATTTTTGCATACAAGAGCTGGGGTACAGGCCAGAGGCGCGGGGGATGAGGGGAGTCACCAGGGACACAGCGGGGAGCAGGACAGGCAGATCCACTGGACTACACTGCGGAGGGCAGCAGCGGGGAGGCAGGAGAGGTCTGCTGCGCCATATGGGTCCGCTCCCTGGCGGGGATGGAACTCAGGCTGTGGAGGTGGCAGCGCTGAGACTTAACCCCTAGGCCACGAGGGAGGCCCAGTCCATCTTGTTTTTGATGCATTTCAGAGTAAACTAGGCAGAAAGCAACTTAATCAGAGAGTGAGGCTAACACGTCATTTTAAGGGCTGGAGGACCCGGCTCTTGGCTGGGTGTCAGGGGACAGTGCCCCAGAGCTGACCCACAGGGCAGCCGCTGCCCATGACACATTAAAGAACACATCGCTGTCGCTCTGGGGCAGGGAGCCGCTGCCCATGACTGGGGTGGTAGAACGCTGAAGTTTCATTTCAGAAGCCCGACATCTTGACCGGCTCTTGCCAGCAGAAGCAGCAGGCGCTGCACGGGGAGGCCCCACTCGCTCCCGCCGTGGGCACTGGGGGTGCCTCTTGGCCTGCCTGGCAGGGCTGGGGCGTCCTCAGAGCTCGCAGCCCCTGGGGCAGGAGGGCCGACGGGGGGACTTCACCCCAGCCTCACTGCCCCTTTCCCCTCTTGTTGCTGTTGCCCTCAGGTGCTGGGAGGAGCCGCGGAGGCCTGTAGCTCAGGAGACCTGCACCATTTAGGGTGAACTCCGCAGCCTGGGCCTTCAGCCCCTGGGCCTGCTGGAGAGGCGTCCCCTCCCACAAGGAGCGCCCTGGCGCGGGCTTCCGGCTGTGCGCTCACACTGCCTGAGCACTGGGCCTCGCCCTCCCGCTGGGGCTGGCAGCCTCTCTGCCCAGGCCCATCTTGCAGTCGAGGAGCCTGAGGCCCAGGGGTCAGCGGTGACTTACCCAAGGCGCCTGTGGCCCCTGACTTGGATTCTTGGGCCGAGGGGCCCCTGGGAGGCTCCCGAGCCCTCAGAGTCGGCGGGGAGGATGCCTTCCTGGAGCTAGACCTCCTTCCTGTTGCGTTCCCCTCGCTGGCTCGTCATTCTTTGACGCCGTCTTGTCCTCCGGGATGACCAGAAACTCCTTCCTGTTGGCTGAGCAGGACCTCCGGGAGCCAGATGGAGGGGGGCAGAGCCGCAGCGCTCCCCAGCTCCCACCTGGGTCCAGACCTCCACTTGGACCACCAGGGCCTCCCCTGGGGTCAGAAGTGGCTCAGGCGCAGGGCGCAGCTGGCAGCTGGGGCTCCCTGAGGGGTGCCTGGGGGTCCCCCCGCTTGGGTCCCTGTGCCCAGCGGAGGCCCCTCCTCCTCCTGGCTGGCGTAGTCTGTCCTGTGCGGTTTCATTCCCTTCTGGCTCTTTCTCTCTGTGGCTCTGTGGAGTATGGTTGCGGGACAGCGGTGTCCGTCTTGGTACGTCTGATAGGGCACATCACCCGCGACACCACCCGCAGCCTGCAGCCTGCAGCGGACGTACCCACCACCCCAGAGGGTCCTCCCTCCCCCACCCAGCCCCGGGGCCCCTGATCTGCTGGAACGAGTTTATACGCTAGAACGTTCTTGTCAGTGGATTACACCCTTACACCCGTGCGTTCAATATTTTACCCCATGAAAGATGCGCTGGTCTTCACTGCGGTTTAGAAGCTGCCACATGAAGCCGTCTGCCCCGGCCCCCCTCGTGTGGGCGGGCTGGGTGGGCTCCCCTCACGAGATCCCCGGTCTTGCGCCTCCTCGCCCTGTGTTCGCCCTGAGTTCTTGGCTCAGGGAGGATGAGGTGGCGGAAGGGCCTGGCAGCCCTTTGGACGCCGCAGAAGGCAGAGACGCAGGACTCGGTGCAGGGGCCCTGGGGTGCCCTCCAGCTGGGCTGCCTGGGCCCGTGCGCTGGCTGCGGCAGGACCGCTGTCCTGTGGGGCTCTCCCCCCGTGGGGTTTGCTCGGCTGCTGCGAAGCTCCTCGAGAGAGACCCAGAGGCCCCTCGCATCCAGCTCAGACACCTCCTGAGAGACCTCCCAGCACCGGCGTCCCCCGAGACCTGTCCCACGGCTGCAGGCCTCTGGGTGTCCCCCGATGGTGTCTCACGTCACTCATGCCACGCCCCTAGAAGTCACCCAGAACCGCTCTCCTCGGGGACCGCGCTGGTCCTGTGGTCTGCTCCTCAGGGCGGCCTCGGCACACCCCATGGCGCGTGCAGGTGGGCCCCTGAGCTAGAGTGGAAGGAGGCGTCTAGCCCCTCTGAACCCCCTTCCTTTCTTGGAGAAGGGGACAGACGCCAGAGTCAGAACTGTGCTTCCAAGACTGTGCAGCTCGCTTGTCCCCTTGTTGTTTAAAATAGAAACAATCTGTGCTTATTGTGGAAAAGTCTTTAATACAGGGGAGGGAACAAGAGCGAGCACCCGTAGCCCAGCACTTACTAGCGAAAGTTAACTTGTGGTGTTTTCTTTTTCTTTTTTAAAGCAGGATTTTTTTTTTAAGTTCATGCATACAAGAGCTGGGGTATAGGCCAGGGGAGTGGAGGTAGGGGCCGAGAGGATCCACCAGAGACAGAGCGGGGAGCAGAACAGACAGATTGACTGACATACACTGCTGAGGGGAGCAGCGGAGAGACAGGAGAAGCCTGCCAGGCCATGAGGATCAGCTCCCTGGCTGGGATGGAACTCTCCTGCTGCAGTGGCTGTGGATGCTTCATTGTGCTGAGACTTAACCCCATGTGCTACCAGGGAAGCCCTGTGGTGTTTTCTTCATTTATTTTTTCATTCACCAAAGCCTCCCTCTACTGGGGGGCTGGACAGCGCTGGGGACAGCAGTGCCTGAGACAGCCTTGTCCTGTATGCGGGGAGCCAGTTTGGAGGTGGAGGTGAATCTCTCCTTCGTGGGCCTGGACTTGGGTGGGCAGGGAGCAACTGGAGTGCCCGACGTAGACTGATGGTCAGGGAGGGCTTCCTGGAGGAGGGGCTGCTGAGCAGAGCCCTACGCCGAGGGAGTAGACGGGTAGAATGTAAGGTATTTTGAACACTGAAAATAAATCCGTGTGTCTGGAGGACTCCAGTAATAGACTTGCTCGTTGGATGCGGCCTTTAGGCCATTTTAAGGAATCTGAGTGTTGTGGGAGAATCAGGGAAGCCGCTGAAGAATGCTGCTGATACCCTGACCGCAGGCGCAGGGGTTGTTGGGAGCCACTGGGCAGGGGCCGGAGCCCCAGAGGCAGCGTTTGCAGATCTGGTGCGGACAAGTGTTAGAAACGTGTTTGTGTGTTTTCACGATTACATGATTACTTTGGCAAAGGAGCAGGGTGTTAAAGAGTCCGGTAGGTCCGTGATTTACGATAGCGTGACGAAAACCAGCCCCTCCTTTCCACCGCAGTTCCTGCCCGGCTTCTTTCTTTGTGCAGTGCCTGTACCCTGCTGGTACCTAAGGCGTCTACACTGTATACTCCCGGTTCTTATTTGTGCCCCCCACCCCACCCCCACTGCCCTCCCTGGGCGTCCTGGTAGTGGGAGATAAGGACAGGTACTTCTGCTCCCCCTGTGCTTAGAGCTGCTCTCCAGGGTCCTTTTAGTGATTTGGTGGCCCTTTGTGTAGGTGACTGAGGCGGCGGGGTGGGAGGGGCAGCTGGTGTGCACAGACAGCTGGCCCAAGGCCCCCAGTGCCGCCGCCCCCGCCAGGAGGGGAGGCTGCAGTGGGCGCGGAGACCAGACGGTTTGTCTCTGCTGGGGCGGCCTGTTCGCGTCTCTCCCCATCTTGGGGAAAGCCACGTTTTTTACTTCAGACAGCAAACATCGATTTTAGTAAGGATGTAAAATAGCCACAGACAGGAATGTCAGGGCAGACTTTGGCTGTGCACAGTGGCTTCAGTACATAAACGGGGCAGCCTCGAGGAGCAAGGAGCCCGTCTGCCTCCGTGAACCCCCCAGCCTTCTCCTCACCAGCCGGTTCTGGGAACCTGCCTGTAGGGAGCGCACAGCCTGGTCTCAGGCACAGACCTGCCAGGAGCCTCAGGGAGCTGGAGAGCCGTGAAACCAGCCCTGTGGCTGGCGAGGGACTTGGGCCAGATGAAGCACAGTCAGTGGCCACCTCAGCCACGGGGAGAGTCTGCATCCGTATTTTAAAAACCACTGAGAATAAACAGCGTTGCCACAGAGGAAGCCGGGAGCCCCAGGGACCCCGAGGACGTGCCTGACCCGCCTGCGGGTCAGAGGGCTCCTAAAAGCCGGCACGGAAAGAGGCGGGGTGTGCCCGGGCAGAGGCAACCCAGGGTGCTGGGAGGACCAGCGGGCCTCCTGGCCGGTGCTCACCGTGCGGGCCTGTCACAGGGGCGGGAGAAGTCTGGAGGGGGCTCCCCACTCAGTCCTGGAGGAGGAAACACCCAGGCTGCCCTGGGGCTGGGGCGGCGGCCACAGGGCTCAGGGCCTGACCGTGGGGAGCAGCGCAGGCCATGTATCTGGCCGGGCAGAGGACACGGAACTCTCCTTGGAAAGACGCAGCTTAATACTTTGACATGAAGAAACAGAAAATCCGAATAACCCTACCGGGGCCTGTCAGAGACATGTCTGTAACCGGAAACCTTCCCGTAAAGAAAACTGCAGATTCCGCTGGCTTCTGTGGCATATTATTTCCAGACATTTAAGAAAGAAAGAATTCCATTCCCCAAACTCTTTTAAATAATAGAGAAAGTGGGAACACGTCTTTATTCGGTATTTTATGAGCCCAATAGAATTGGAGACCAAAAGCTAGCAGCGTCGTTCCAAGAAAGGAAGATGTGAGCCGAGGTCTCTCATGCGCGTGGATTCAGAGATCCTAAACAGAAACATTAGCAGCAGTACCCAGCAGTGCGGGGGGGTGGAGGGCAATAAATCACGGCCCAGCGGGGTCGGTGTCGAGTCCACGGGTGTGCTTGAGACGCCTGAGCAGCTGGCTGGAGGCGGGGCGGGCAAAAGGAGACGGGCCAGACGCTCCCGTCTGCTGGAAGTGCGGTTGCTAAGACCTGGTACCTGTTCAGAGCGACGCCTGAGCGGCAGTCGCACGGAGCCGCTTTACTCTGGCAAAGGGCATGTCACCAAGGGACTTAGCGTCGTGCTTTCGTGCGAAGGCTGCGTGGACACTCCCCCCCGAGTGGGACAAGACAGGGACACCGTCCCTTTCCCACTAGGTGTTTGGGAGCGCACGGCTAGCAGAGGAAGGCAAAACCCTGAACAGTTGGAAGTAGAAAGACCAGACAAGAAGGGGAATGTTGACGGATGCCCTGCGGCGTATGAACAGGCCGTGAGTGGACAAGGGCGTGTCACGAGGTCTGGGCCCGGGCGAGCGGGAGTCGTTAGATGTCCAGCGTGCACAGCAAGCGGAAAATGAAGTTTCGGGCCCGTTCCCATGGTGTCCGACTCCTCCCAGCAGCGGGCGTGAATTTGACAAACGAACCCCGTTCTGATAGCCATAAGCTCACTGAGGGAAGCTCGAGAACCCTCTGCAGAGGGGGCGCTGCGCCCTCTCGGGCTGGGGTGTCCTCACTGAGGCGCTCCAGCGCCACCCAGAAAACACCTGGAGAGCTTTCCAGTGCTAGAAAGCAGAGGGCTCTCAGACTGACCGGGAGATGCAGTTCGTGGAGGGTGTTAAGGAAGGACCCAGAGTGAAGACTTGGCGTGGTCCTTCAGGACTGCCTTAAAGCTGATGGTGCTGGCGCCGGGACAGACAAAAACCAGTGGGAAGGAGTAGCCCAGAACGGCACCCTCCTTTGCGGGTGCCCACTGCAGCGCTGGGAAGGACCGGTGCTTGAATGCGCCCACAGCGTAAATCCAGATGGGAAAAAGCCCCGCAGCTACCCGACTGGGGGACAGTGCGATGTCTAGAGACAGGGTCTCTCACCAGAATGTGTGGGGGTGACCGACAGGAAGCAGGGAGCAAAGCCCTCCCCAGCTGAGAAGCACCGATAGTACAAACTAAGAAGTCACCAGCTGGGCTGAGCTTGATGATGCCTTTTGACGAATCGTTTCTCACTGAGAAGATAAAGGCACGTGCATGCACGCGCCCCGCTGGCGGAGCCCTCCCGGCCTCTGGAACTTAGCCCGGGAGAGCAGGGAGAGTCCACTGAGGCTGGACACCCGCCAGAGCTTTCTGCGCACCCCAGAAGAACCTCCAGCTCCACGGCTCCCAGGCCCCGGAGCCCCAGCCCAGGTGTGAGGCTCCCCGTGCCCCGCCGCGGTGCTCCCGGGGCCAGGTTCCTCCACCCCGGCCCTTCCTGCGTGTCTCTGGACACAGACAGCTGAGCACGCTGGGCCGGGACTGGTGCCTTCACCCTCTGTCTTCCAGGATAGTTACGGAGTGTTAAAGGTGACACGACTTGTTGGAAGTGACTCTCCCGCTGAGCTGGGCCGCCCCGATCCTCCGGAGCTCCTGCGTCCTCGAGCGAACGCGGGTGCTGCTGGGAGAGCAGGGCTCGGCTGTTCTGCTGGCGCTGGGAGCGGCCGCCCAGAACCTTCTCGCGGCTGCAGCTCGGTCAGGAAGTGTTTCTTTCGGCTGCACTGGCCAGCTCTCGAGCCCCTGAGCTTCTGTGAGCACCCCGAGCCTCGTGGTGAGGAGCTCCTGGCCTTCGGGTTGCTGAGACCCTAGGACGGGAGCACCCGATTTGCCAGAGAATTATGAGCCCTGCGTTTCCTGACGCCCGCGTCTCAGGGGCCCCACACCGGGAGGGTCTGATGCTGCATTTGAGGAACATGTCTTTGGAGGTCGCCTGTCTTTGGAGACATGGTGAGCGCGAGTGTCGAGGGAGCTGAGCCCTGGCAGTGGAGCCGCCCGCCTTCTGGAGGTTAACACCCGGAGCAACTCGCGACCCTCCCGGGACACCCCCACACCTGCCTGGCAACGTGCCTTGCAAGGCAGGGTTTCTGTTACCGGGGTGCCTGCCAGAATCTTCTGGATGATATTAAAAGTGACCTTGGGGTCCCCCAAGGCTGGGCCACTCTGCTTTTGGGGACTGAGCCAGGTGTGGGCCTCATTTCAGGCACCACCAGCCACCCCTTTGCTCTGATCTGGGCACCTTGGCGCAGAGGGCGGGGTGGGCGGGGCTCCCAGAGTACCAGCTGACCCCTCTCTTCCCCCGCAGTGTACCACTGGGTGGAGATGCGGACCAAGATGCGCATCATGGGCTTCCGGGGCACCGCCATCAAGCCGCTCAACGAGGAGGCGGCCGCGGACCTGGGCGCCGAGCTGCTGGGCGAGGCCACCATCTTCTTGGTGGGCGGCGGCTGCCTGGTGCTGGAGTACTGGCGCCAGCAGGTGCAGCAGCGCAACAAGGAGGAGGAGCGGCGTGCCGCCTGGGACGCCATGCAGGACGAGGTGGGCCGCCTGGCGCTGGCCGTGGAGGCGCTGCAGGCGCAGCTGCAGGCCACGCCCGAGGGCGCCCTGGAGGAGCTGCAGGCGCAGATGCGGGAGGTGCGCGCCCAGCTCGGCGCCCAGGGTGCCTCGGCAGCGTCCCGGGCGGCGTCTGCAGCCAAGAAATAGGAGGCCCCAGAGCCTGACCTTGGACGTGGCCCTGTGGACCTCCGTGGCCTTCTCCCCACACCACCGCTGCTGTGCTGGCCTCGCGGAAACTGGCACCTGGAAGGCCCCGCGGCGCCTGGGCCACCCGGCCTCTTCTGGTTGGTCCCGTCCTCAGAGCTCCTCTCCCCTCACCCCCAACACAGACCCCAGCGGGCAGGACAGCGCTGCTGTCTTCCGACAGAGCAAAGGGGCCTGGACTTGAGCCGGAGCTGCCTGCTGAGCCCCCCACTTGGTCAGTGTCGCCTTTCCCTGGAACACTTGACCCTCAGACCGGAACACCCCACTTCCTTTCGCCAGCGGGCACAGGGCCCTTCAGCGGACTTCTGTCCCCCTCAGGTGGCTCAAGCGGGGCCTCACCTTGCTCTTCGAGGGAGGAGAAGCGGTGCTGGCCTGTGTGTCGCCCCTTAACCAGACCCATGGTACCCTTGTAGGCGGGGTGCGCGGCAGGACCCCAGCCTGCCCGTGGCGCCCTGCCGGAGTGGCGGTGCAGGCCTCTGGCGCACGGCTCTGCCAGCTCCCTCGAGCGGTGGAGGCCCTGAGCCTGCCTCGGCCCATCCAGCCGCCTTCCGGCCTGGCCCTGCGTTGTCCGTCCCCAGCGCCCCTGGGGCTCCCCTGGTGCCGGTGCCTGTCTCGGGGGACACGGCCATGGGCGAGACGAGCACGACCCCGAGTTCCAGATCTAGCATCTCTGCGCCTTGTCCCCGCGGGGTCGCGGCCCCTTGGTGCCCGGAGCCCTCTGCCTGGGGCCCGAGCCCGCCCCTGCGCCAGTCCCCGCTCATGGGTCGGCTTCCGTTGCTGGTGCCCCACGCCGCCGTCAGCCGCCCAGACGCGGGGCTTGGAACAGGGATTGATTCTCGTGCTGGAGGCCTGGGCTCCAAGGTCAGGTGTCCACAGGGCCACGTGTCCGGAAGGCTCGAGGGGGAGAGCCCCCCTGGCCGCTTGCAGCTTCTGGGGGCGCGCAGGCGCCCTGACTTGTCTGACCGGGCTCCACCCCGTCTTTTCCTGGCCCGCCCTTCTGTCTCTTACAAAGACACAGAGTCTTGAATCCTAATCAAAATCCTAAAATCTCTGGGTCACGGCATTTAGGACCCCCTACGTCTGGGATGATTTCATCCGGGATCCTCACCTCAGCTACACCTGCAGAGGCCCTTCTTCCAAGTCAGCCCATTCGCAGGCCCAGGGTCAGGATGTGGGCATACCTTGCTTTGTCTTTTTTTGGGGGAAGGAAGCAACATTCAACCCCCTACATCTCCCCAACCCTAGTTCTTACCCAGATGGGGAAACTGAGGCCCAGGGGAGGCAAAGGGCCCTGCCCAGAGCCAGCCAGTGCGGGGCTCTGCAAGGTGGTGAAGTGGTAGGGAGCAGGCAGTGGCAGGGAGCAGAGAACAGGCCCGGGGCCGGGTGAGGAGAAGATGTGAGAGGGAGACGCGCAGAGGACAGGGTCTCCCCACAGAGGCCAAGGCATCTCAGAGGCGGCTGCAGGCCGGGCGCTCAGCACCCCCCCCCACCCCCCCCGTCTGTCTGCAGCAGTCACAGTAGCAGAGCAAGTTTCCTGAGCTCTGGGTAGGTGCTGGGCACTGTTCTAAGTGCTGTATGTAACCCCGAGGCGCTTGCTGAGGGCCACTGGTGACGCAGCCGAGGCACAGACACCGGCTCCAGGTCCCAGTGAAGGTGGGTGCGGCTGGGCCAGAGCGCAGGCTGCTACCAGTGCCGCCCTGGCCCTGGCCCTGGCCCTGGCCCTGGCCCTGGCCCGGTGCCGTCCTCGCCCCTCCCAGACTCAGAGCTCAGCCCTGAGGTGTCCCGACCCGTGGCCAGTCGCCCGCTTCACCCACGGCTGGGGCGGCGTAGGGCGTGTGCGAGTGGAGAGAAGCAGCTCGAACGTGCCCGGCCAGGGGATGCCCGCAGCCCTGGTGTGTTACGAGCTAACGCCTTGTGTACATTTGCGGCTTGGGGAGAGGGCTTAGAATAAATGTGTAATTCGAGTCAGCTGTCTTCAAGTTGGTGTGATTCCCCCCATAGCTAAGAAGTTCCTGGGACCCTTAGAAGAAAGGTCTTCGTTCATTCTTTCATTCAAGAGCCTGCCACCGAGGGGCCCGCTCTGCCCTGCCCTGTGCCATGTGGGGTCACGGTGGTGGCCGAGAAAGCCCCACCCTGTCTCACGGGGCCCACGTCGAGTGCGGGCGGGGAGGTCAGAAGGACACGCAGGTTCACGTGCCCGAGTCACCTGCCTGCCGAGCGGTTCCTGGGAGGCGGCCGGGCTGAAGGCCCTTCTAGCGGCGCCTGCTTCTGCGGTGCCAGGGCAGAGCCCCACTCACAGCCTCAACGAGGCCTCAGACCCCAGCAGCAACGGGGTCCCCTGCCTCGAGCAGGCACTGATGGGCGCTGGAGAAGAGGCAGCTGCTGTATTTGTGAATCGCTGGCAAGAAAGCAGGCGCTCACGTCCAGCCTGCCGCACGGTTGAGCCGGAAATGAGGTCGATAGGTTGGGGACCAGGCTTGAGAACAAAGTGCCGGCTTACGGGGCAAAGAAACATGGGCCTGGCTGAAGTGCGCTGGTTTGTCACGGGCCCTTTCCTGCACGAGGGAGAAGGGGCTTCGCTTCAGAAAACCAGTTTTGGGTTTCTGGGGTGTGCCGCTCCCGCCTCTGCGCCCCCCTGCAGGAGCCCGAGGTTGTGGACAAACCTCCAGCCTGTGCCGTGTCTGTGACACGAGTCCCAGAGAAAGGCGTAGACGAGCCTCTCCTGAGCCCAGTGGAAGCTTTCGCCTCGGCTGCGCTGAGCATGCTGGGTCCCCGTCGGGCCGGCCCTTGCCTGGAGAGGGGCCATGGTGCCGAGGCCACCCACAGGACCTTGTGCTGCCCCCTCCATGCTCAATGGCCGGGCGGGAGGGGAGGACGAGCAGCGGGAGGAGCAGCGCCCACCTTCTGCGTGCCGGCCCACCGCCAGCCGCTGGGGACAGCGGAGACGCCTCTGCCGAGCTGGCTGCCGCGCGGCCTCAGCGCTCTGGTGCTCGCTCCGGTCAGGCAGTGGGAAGGAGGCCGGGCCGAGCTGTCACCTGGAGGCTGCCGCCCCGGCTTCTGCTGTCTAAGCTCAGCTGGGGCTTCAGGGCCGAATCCAGCTGGCTCACTGCCACCGCCTGACTTTGGAAATAAAGATTTACTGGAACACAGCGCGCTCATCCGCCTATGTATTTTCTTTTAAAGACCTATTGTGCATACAACTGGGTGTAGGCCAGAGGTGTGGAGCAGTGGGAGGATTCATCAGAGACAGCGTGGGGAGCAGAAAGGCAGATGGACCGAAACACACTGCTGAGGGGAGCAGCGGGGAGACAGGAGGGGTCTGCTGCGCCATGTGGGTCCGCTCCCTGGCTGGGGATCGAACTCGCGCTGCAGTGGCTGTGGATGCTTCATAGTGCTGTGCTTAACCCCTCGTGCCACCAAAGAGGCCCGTTTATGTATTTGCTGCGGCTGCTTTGGCACTAACATTTGGGGTACATGCTGTGGCTTTCAGAGATGCCCATCTTCACTCTAGTCCTGGAATAGCGTGAGCAGGGGGAGGGGAGTGTGGAAAACAAAGGCTGGCCCCTCTGGAGGTTGTGCAGCCCCGTACCCCAGCCCAGCCTCTGGTGCTGCATCTCACCTCAGCTCTTCCCAACCTGGTCCTGCTTCCTTCCACCCACGGGATCCAATCCTGGCAACGCCCCCATAACCTACCGCCCCCCGAGCTCTGTCTCCATCTCCCTCTATGGCCGCAAGCCACAATAAAAAGCATAGTTTATATAACTCGCCTTAGTCATATTTTTATCATTCACAGCTCCCACTACCCATATAGATATCGCATAAGTTGTACAGTATAGCATATAAATGTATTTTTACCATAATATGTAACAGCGCACTGTATTCGCTCTGCCTTGTGTGTGCATATAAAGACTTTGTTTTTGCCTAGAAGAACTGGGGTATAATCTGGAGGTGCGGGGGATGAGAGGATCCACCAGAGACAGAGTGGGGAGCAGAACAGGCAGATCTATTGAAATCCACTGCTGAGGGGCGCATTGGGGAGACAGGAGGGGTCTGCTGTGCCATGTGGGTCAGCTCCCTGGCCAGGGATTGAACTCAGGCTGCAGTGGTGATAGCCTGAGACTTCATCCCTAGGCCAGCAGGGAGGCCCACTGTATATAAACAACAGGTGGGAAGTTTCACTAAATATTTTCAGACTGCAGTAAAGCCTGTTAGCCCCTACTTATTCCATAGTGAAGAGAAACTACAGGTATGTGTGCATCACGCGTACCTAACCAGTACTATGAACATACAAACCCATTATCTGCATTATATAACGTGGATTAGCGTTAACATCACGCGCTGCGTAAATCTCACTAGGACAAAAGTCTCTCTGGATGCTAATTGCCGTAGCGATGTGCTACACGCTGTTACTTGCCACTTTCTTTTATTCCACTTCCTGCGGAAAGCGTGTGTGTGTCATCAAACCTGCATGAAGCGGCTGCCCGGGTGGGACGAGGCCCCATGAGCTCTGAGCAGAGGAGGGCCGTGCGCGGGGAGGCGCAGGCAGGCTGAGGGGAGCAGCGGGTGCAGGAGCAGCAGGACGCAGGGCTGGAAGGGGAGGGCTTCGGGGCACATTAACACTTCAGAGGTAGGGTTTTCTGAGCAGCAGGATGGCTTCGAGGTTGTTGCTGTTCTAGTGCCCACCTGTCCTGGGGTGGGGAGTGAGGCTGCAGCGAAGCAGAGCTGGGGAAGGCCCAGCCCTTCCCCACCCCCAGGTAGGCCTCCGGTGGGCCCTTGCTGGTTGCTGACTGGCCGCTGCGGACTGAAAGGAGGACGCGGGCGCTGATGGCTGACGTCACTGAGCTCGTGCCCACGCGGGCAGTGGACGGTCTTCACATCCCGAGGCCGCCATCAGGGGGCCCTCCCGGAGCCCCTCTGGGACGTCCTGGAGGAAGGCGGCCAATGGAAGAGGCGGCCTTGGACTTGGGGACCCCGGCTTTGGGGCTCCCCTCAGCCCTGAGGTGGCAGTGCCCCGGCCAGGATGCCCAGAGGCGCCGCCACCAGGTAAGGGCCGATGAACACCTTGGGGGCCCTGTGGGCTCGCATGGCACCTCCGGGTGCGCCCATGTTGACTTACTAGCCTGCGTGGTCCCCTCATGGGAGTCCAGCCCTTCCACAGGATCCAGAGCCCCTCCCTGAAAGGAGTCTGGGTGCTGTTTGGGGGTCTCTGGCAGACCCCTTACAGGAGTCCCCTGGCCATGGCTCACTTCCCACCCCCCCTTGTGGGTGTCCTTTTCTGGGTCTTTCCACAGCCAGTCTCGGCAAGAGCCCCCAGGCTGGCCAGAGCCAGGTATGCCAAAAGCTGAAAGGACTGCAGGCACGAGTGTTGGGGAGCCCTGGGAGGGGCAGCACTTGCAAATCCAAACTTGAAACATCTTCAAACCTCGGAAATGCCCCAGAACGCTGGATGCTGTTATTTGCATTTTGCTGTTTGCCTTGTGATGGGGGTGGGGGTGGGGGGAGCAGGGGTCCTCAGCCGGTTATCCCTCTCTGTGTGTCGGCCTAGGAAGGTGTTTCCTTTTGTGTCACCAGATCTATTAGTCCTTTGCCTTCAGGCCTTTGCTTTCTCTGGCCCTTATTGGGAAGCGCCCCTCCTCCTCAGGGGCCTTCTGACCCAGCCACCTCCTTTTCATTGCGCCTAAGTGCTTAAGGCTCTTCATGAGCGCCAGGTCAGGTTCTGCGTTCTCCAGCGACCACTTGAAGGGGCTGACCGCCTGCAGCCCGACCCGACCCGGCGCCTTCACGCCCGCCTTGCTCACCTGCAGCCGTGCGCCTTCCTTCCGCGGGTTCCTTCCGCGCCGCCCTGTCTGGCGCGTCCAGTCGGTGCCAGGACCCGCGCCTCCTCGTGGTCCGCACAAGGGAACTGGGGGAAGCGCGTGGGGCTCTCCTGGCATTGCGGCAGTTTTCTTGTTTTTTTTTTTTTTTTAAAGATTTATTTATTTATGCATACAAGCATTGGGGCACAGGCCAGAGGTGTGGGGGTGAGAGGATTCGCCACAGAGACCGGGGAGCAGAACAGGCAGATCAACAGAGGTACACTGCTGAGGGGAGCAGCGGGCACAGCAGGAGAGGTCTGCTGCACCATGTGGGTCCCCTCCCTGGCCGGCAGCAGGGATCGAACTCGTGCTGCACTGGCTGCGATTTGCTTCATAGTGCGTTGCTTAACCCACTGCGCCACCAGGGAGGCCGCGTTTTTTTTTTTTTTTTCCCACAAACTGATTTCATTATTCTTCAGCCTTTACCCCTGGCAGTGTGTTGTTAAAAAGTGAGTAGACTATACATTTGAGTATTTTTTTAATTCAAGATTTATTTTTATTTATTTATGCATAACAAGAACTGAGGTGTAGGTCAAAGCATATGGGTTGGGGGGGCTCCCTGGTGGCACGTGGGTTAAAAAGTCTCAGTGCTATGAAGCTATCAGCAGCCACTGAAGCACAGCCGGGGAGCTGACCCGCAGGGCGCAGCAGACCTCTCCTGCCTCGCCCACTGCTCCCCTCAGCAGTGTGTTTCAGTCCATCTGCCTGTTCTGCTCCCCACTCTGTTGCTGGTGAATGCTCTCCCCACCCCCACCCCCGCACCTATGGCCTACACCCCAGTTCTTGTTACGCATAAATAAATAAAAATAAATCTTTTAAAAAAGATGCTGAGGGTTTCTCTGGGGGGACTGTGGACCAGTGTCAGTCCGTCCTTCTGGCTGACTGTCAAGGATCATGCTCACGGTGTAGGAGGTTCCCCAGAGAAGAAGCTTCCAGCTGGGCGCTGGGGCCGTCTGAGCAGAGATGGCGTCTCCCAGACCTCGGCGCTGCCAGATTACCTGTCCCGACCTGGGCGTGTGCGTGAGCTGCTGCTGCGGGCCTGGAGCCAGAGCCTGGGTCACACCCGCCTCTGCGCGCACGTCACGGGGGGGTGCCGGCCAGTCATGCGAAGAGCAGGACGGGGCGAGAAAGCCCGGCTCTGCGGGCCCCTGAACAAGCCCCAGGTGTGTCTGCTAAGTCCGAGCCAGGCCCTCGCCGCCAGGTCCTGCCACCTGGCGTTGGCCTGAGTGGCGGACCCACCGAGTCCGTGGAAGTGAGGGTTCTCCAGGTGAGGGCCCTCAGAGGGCCTGGCCCAGGCCCAGTGCCCGCCCCTCAGCCACATGCATTAGCTATCGCTCAGATCACTTGGAAACCTGACAGCTTCGAACAACAGTAGGCGTTTGTTCTCTCACTCAGTTGCTAAGGCTCAGAAGTCGGAAGCAGGCCGGTTCTGGGTGGTTCTGTGTTTAGGCTTCAAGACTCCACAGAGTGCAGGTTCACTTCTAGGAAGGTGAAAGTGAAACTCACTCATGCAATGGCAAGGGGGGCTCAGTGCTCCCGCAGGCACCTCTCTGGCCAGGACCCCCACACCTCCCACTGCCGCTCGGCACTTTCTAGGCCAGTGAGTCCAGGAGAGTCTCGCGCTACTTGGCCAGGTCCCAGCCAGCCCCTCACCACCAGGTCCTGCCACCTGGCGTTGGACTGAACGGTGGACCCCAAGGAATTCAGATCCTAACCCAAGTGAGTGTCCCCTCACTTGATAGCACTTTTGCAGGTAGGATTAAGTGAGAGATCTTGAGATGCAGCGATTTTTCTGGAGTGTCCAGCTGGGCCATGAAGGCCTCACAGTGCACGTGAGGCAGACCACAGTCAGAGGGAGACCACAGAAGAGCAGGTGTACAGGCCAGAGGTGCGGGGGTTGAGAGGATGCACCAGAAACAGAGTGGGGAGCAGAACAGGCGGATCCACTGAAACACACTGCTGAGGGGGCAGTGGGGAGACAGGAGAGGTCTGCTGTGCCCTGCGGGTCACCTCCCACCCTGCAGTGGCTGCAGATGCTTCACAGTGCTGCGACTTAACCCCTCACGCCCCCAGGGAGGCCGCATGTATCTCATCTTATTCCACTCTCTGTCCTTGGGCCCTCGGTCTGCTTCCATAAGTTGACTGTTGTAAAGAGTGTGCATCGGGGCCTCCCTGGTGGCGCAGTGGGTTAAGCAACGCACTATGAAGCAAACCGCAGCCACTGCAGCACGAGTTCGATCCCTGCTGTTGACCAGGGAGGGACCCACATGGCGTGGCAGACCTCTCCTGCTGTGCCCGCTGCTCCCCTCAGCAGTGTATTTCCATTGATCTGCCTGTTCTGCTCCCTACTCTCTGTGGGGAATCCTGTCACCCCCCCCCACACCTCTGGCCTGTACCCCAGTGCTTGTATGCATAAATTAAAAAAAAAAAAGAGTGTGCATCGACCCTCTGATGACTGTCTTTGCATTCTTTGGGTAGATAACTGGAAGTGGAATGCTGGGTGTGTACATCCTTTTCCTTAAAATGCGGTTTTCAGGAAGCCGTGGATGTTGCTAAGTGAGAATGTGCTGGATATGGCTCAGTGGGGGCTTCGGGTGACCTTCCAGGACCCAGCAGCTCTCTCCTGTGCCTTGGGCAGCACCCTCCTCAGCCTTGAGCACTGTTCTGAAATCTCTGGCCCTCCCTTCTGCTCCCGGCTCCTGCTTCCAGGCAGTGGGCGCGTGAGGGACCCCCTTTTACTTCTGTGAGGTCTGAGGGAGGTGTGTCGTTCCGCGTGGCAACCGTTTGTTCTTTGTGTTGTCTGGTAAGGCCCATGGCAACTGTAACATGAGCGACTTACCCACTCAACGCGGCTGACCCACGATCAGCGTGGCTTTACCCGTTAGGGTCACAGCTGCCAGGCCTGTCCCGGGCGTCGGGGCATGCGCCCCTTGGCCTGGGGAGCATCTGTGTGGGCTGCTGGGTCTTAGGACCCGGGTGTGTTCACCCATAGGGGAAACTGTGGCATTCTCCTGCTCCCTGCTCACGCCACCCCACATGGTACATTTCCAGCAGCTGTGTCCCTGCCGATGCTCCCAAGTGAGTGCTCCCAAGTGAGTGCCTTTTCCTTTCTTTCCTTTTAAGCTCAAACCCTCTTGGTAAATCCGCAGGGGTCTCACTGTCTGCCTGTGTCAGAAGTCACGGGTTGATCACTCTTTACCGTGTGCTTCCCTGCCCTTCTCCTTCTCTTCTTTCTTTAGTATTTTTTATGTGTGCACACAAGCTGGGGTACAGGCCAGAGGCGTGGGAGGTGAGAGGAGTCACCAGAGACAGTGGGGAGCAGAACAGGCAGACTGACCGAAACACACTGCTGAGGGGAGCAGCAGGGGAGGCAGGAGAGGTCTGCTGCGCCCTGTGGGTCCCCTCCCTGGCTTGAGGCAGGGATCGAGCTCGTGCTGCAGTGGCTATGGTCTGCTTCATAGTGTGTTGCTTTTTTTTTTTTTTTTAAGATTTATTTATTTATGCATACAAGCACAGGGGTACAGGTCAGAAGTGTGGGGGGTGAGAGGATTCACCACAGAGAGCGGG